>CAUYQU010019093.1:0-89513 GCA_963574635.1 Cheracebus regulus | reverse complement strand
GAGGCAGGCGGATCACGAGGTCAGGAGTTCAAGACCAGACTGGCCAACATGCTGAAACCCCTTCTCTACTAAAAAATACAAAAATTAGCTGGGCATGGTGGCTCATGCCTGTAATCCCAGCTACTTGGGAGGCTGAGGTAGGAGAATTGCTTGAACCCGACCCAGGAGGCGGAGTTTGCAGTGAGCAAGATCACCAGGCCACTTCACTCCAGCCTGGGCCACAGAGCGAGACTCCGTCTCAAAAAAAAAAGGAAGTTGCCTCTGCCATGTTTGATTGCACATCTGAATAGAGACCATGCTCAGAGATGAAGTGTAACACCTCTTCAGGTTGGTCCATAAGCTTAAGAACATGGTCTAGTCATACATCCCATAAAGGCCATCATAACTGATACTGATCTGAACAGTTCCGTCCAACTGCCAGGCAACTCAGCCACCTACAATTCAACCACTGGTTATATTTGAAGGAAAATCAAATCTGGGGTATAACTGGCTTAGCTAAAACATTCACCTGGGTCAGTTTTGTTCACATAAGTGGTTCTGCACAAAGACAGTTACATTTTATCTTAGGCAGCTCACTCAACATTTTTTAAAGATAATATTTCTTAAAATCTCGTTCAAAGAGTGCATCAAATATACAACTAAGAGTCATACTGATGGATAGGAAATGTCTGAGCATGAGCATTAGGAGTTAATAATTTTTGTACACTAACTTTCCATCTTTGCAGATTATTCTAACTCTCTAGAAATAACGGGTAGCTCTTTGGCCCTGTGGCTCACTGGCTCAGGGTCAATATTTTTACTTCTACTCCTCTTCTCTCAGTACTTGAACAAAGAAAGAAAAACAACTGTCCTGCTATTTCCAACTCCTGAAAATGAAATAGGGACAAAGTATAATTAATTAAAATATGCAGTTTTTCATAGAGAATTTGCTTTTGTTCTGATAATTATGATCCCTATTCGTCAAGTGCTTTAAAAACTTTAAAGCTTTAAATGCTTTAAAAATATAGTCTTACAGTCTTTTACTAAAAGAGCAGGTAGGGGTGAACATCAGGTTGATTATAAACTACATATTTGTCTTTTCAAGATCTGCTTTGACATGGCTTTCAGGCAAATGATAAATATCTTTGCAAACCAAAATTGTAATCTGCATTTCCCCAATTTTAGTAAGTGAAAGTTGGCATTAAGAGAATGTGAAACTAAATCTGATTAAATTATACTTTTGAAACCTGATAGTACCATACTTCTGCTGCAGTTCATCTTCTTAGATTTAATGCCTCTAAAGTATAATGGTATTATAAGTTTCTTTTCTTTATATGAAAATAAAATGATTACTCTAATTATGGGAACTCATGCACCATTGGGCTGAAAGTCAGAGACAGCTGGATGGTGAACTGGCCCCTTGCCCAGACCTCAGAGGAAGATTAATTTGAAAACTTTACAGAACACAGCCCAGAGCCTACTGCTCTGAAGATCTTGCTTTAATCGACCATTGATCATAAGAGATTCCCTTTATTGACCTGAAAGCAAGCTAAGGCACTTACTTAAAGTAGGTAGACAGTATCCAAAGTGAATATGCCTAAAAAAGAGAAGAAAGTTTTCCATCTCTCCCCACAAATGACATTCTGGTTCCCTCTCCAATGGGCATTCTGTAATGACATGTGCTTCTCCATCCATCTCTTAACACATCACGTTGCCATCCTGTGAGGACCCTATGTTCAACAAGGAGCCCCTTCTGCAGATACACATGGCAAACGGCCTAGCAAACATGTCAGCAGGGATTATGGAACCAATTTATGAGAATTTTCTTTGTGTCTGGAAATACCATGGACTGAATGCAGAGCAGTGTTTGCCCCCCTGGATATAACATCAGAAAATTCCAGATCACTCTGAAGTCTGTTCCCTCTGTGATTTACCCGTCTGTGGAGTTTGAAAGGTCCCCACTAGTGCTGACTCTTTCTGACACTTCTCAATCTATAGTAGCTCAGAAGCCACTTTGACTGCTCCCAAAGGCAAAACGGGGCACCATGATACTTTTTTCACTCAAAAGGGTCAGCATTTATGGGATATACTCAGTCAGATTCTCAAAATTGCTTCAGAGAATCCTCTGTTAGATTAAAGGAGGTCATTTAATCAAACGACTTTCCAAAAGTCCCTGTTTTGAATTACTGGAGAGAATGTGTCATATCGGGGTCCTGGATCACTTAGCAAACGAGGAAAGGTTTCAAGTCTGTTTTGAGAAATGTACTGTCCAACTCTACTGCCTTTTCCTTCAGCAAAGGAAATTTATCAAGGATCAATTTGGCTACAGACATACCTGTCTTTGTTAAAATGCCTTTGGCCATTACGTTATCTGTAGTAACTTTCAGTAAGGTCTAAGTAATGTATAATAATATTAATAGAAAAAAATCATAATTCTGTACAGCATTTTCCCTTCCATTTTATCTAAATGGCTTGAAGTATTTACATATTTTTTCTAGTTTTTTTTCTACCATTTTGCCATGATCTAGTTTTATATAGAAGTCATAAGTTTGTTCTACCAATAGAGTTTTTTAAAACAATATTTAGACTTTGCAGAGGTCATTGTATATTTTCCATGTATTTTAATGTCAGACTTTTAAAAATATTGACTGCTAGGAACTTAATAGAGCAGAAATATCACCTTGAAAAATGCTAAAATTTATTTTTTTAGTTGATACCTTCTCTTTTGGCATTCATTGTGGTATATCTGTGCTATGTGATATTATAAGCCTTGTCTCTGTCTCCCGTACTTTCCTATACCCTCACATAAATACTATGGAAAATTATTATGTGCATCACCACCCAACAGATTAACCTTGGCTTAAAATTGTAATCTAATTTCTTGTAAATAGGTATCTGAGCTTAAAAAACAAACAAAAACACATTCCCGTTGGCTCTAACTTTGCACAGATCCCTTGAGAGAGAACAAAACTCATATGAAAGTTGAACTGATTTTTCCCTTCGGCAAGCAATTCCTTCAGGAACTGAGTTACGCTTATGGTGGGACTTCCTATTAGAAAAGTAAATTTTAAAACAAATAAGCAGGCTGTTCAGAGATTGCTAGACACAAGATCAAGTCCCAGCCAGGTGTTTGACATTGCCCAGTCTCTTTTCTCTTGTAACGTGAGACTTAGAGTCAGTTTCTTCGCCAATGTTTTTGACATCATAGAAACCACCCCTAACCGTAAATATAAACCACAGCTAATATTACCAGTGCAGTTCTCACTCTTGTAGAAGTCTGTCCAGTCCTTCTCAAGTCATTCACTAACAAGATCAAATGCGCATTTCTACCAAGGGAGTCCTGAGTCCCTCCAGTCTCCTGACTTCACAGTGATGCTGTGGCAGCCCATTCTGCTGCCACCCGCAAGCACACATGGAGGGGAAGCCAGCAGGGATGTCCAGGTCCTTGCCCATGGCCTGATGAAGAAAGGCAGCTGCAGTCATGAATGCTCAGAACCAGAAGTGACCTTAGCAGCCACCTAGTCCATCTGCTTTCCAAGAGAAATTTCTCAAGAGACACGCTGAAATTCAAGTCAAGAACAGCTTGGAAACCACAAGCTCAGCTGGCTTACAGTTGTCATGGAATTTTGGGACTATTTGCTGCAAACAGAAACAGGATCCATAGGTTATAACTAGTTACTGACCCGTGTTATGGAGCCTGTGGACAATCTCAGTCCTAGTTTGTCCTTCCTCTCTTTGTTTTCCTGTGTTCCCCACCATCAGCCCTCTTCTGGGTCTTCTCCCTTTTTAACTCTGTTCTTTCTACCAAGGAGGCATCATCCACTGTAATGGCAGAGTGCTAGTTTTCCACCCAAGATTTGCACACATACCCCACCCCAACTGAGTGGTGGAGAGGTGTTGCCAGGCAGCAGTACTTGCTAATAATGGCAGAGGAACAAAGTGTTTTAGAGTGGGGGTACGTTTTCTACCTGCTCATCTTCTGCCTGCCATCTAGATGCCAATGCTCAAGGCAATGGTGGATGTCTTGGGTTGAAGATGACAGAAGTGTCATCAGTCTGAAGCCCTAAATAATGCCAAAGACCAGAACTAGGCTGCTTTCCTCTCCATCCCCTACCAGACAGCCTGATAGCAATCAGGAACACTTTACATCATAAGAAACAAACTTCGGTTTTGTTAAACCCTTGAAATTTCAGGATTTAACTACTATAACAACTAGCATTCCCCACCTATTTAATTACAAAATCTTCAGATTCCATCCATGCTAATTACTCCCAATTCTGCATCTCTGGCGTACACTTTATTCCTAAGCTTCACACCTGCATATCCAAGTAGACAGGTCCACTATAATGACTTGCAGGTCACCAAATTTAGTATGTCTGGGGCCAAACAAATGATCCACTGCGTTCCCATACACCCCAGCCATTCCTGTTCCATCGTATGCTTGTGAATGCCAATTGCATGCACCAGGTACTCAAGACTGCCCTATTTTCATCTCTCATAGTACTGTCTCCTAAATGTCTGTCCTGTCCATCCCCTTTATCTCTCCTTACTTCCATATTCTTACCTGGTTTCAATAATAGTAGCCTCACCCCCTACTCCAGTCTATCATCCATGCTACACTAGAGGTATCTCTTTGAAATACAAATCTGATTATGCCTCTCTACTCTTTAAAATCCTTCCATGGCTCTTTCTGCCTTGAAGTTTAAAAATCAAAGTCCTAATTTAACATCTAAGGCCACTTTATGGACCCTTTGCTGCCGACCTCCCTGTCTTCTCTCTTACCATTCTCCCATTGTTCCATTTAAAACATGCCCTGAAGTTTCTCAAATATTCTTTCTCTCCATGCTGCTGATTTTGTAGTTTTCAGTATCCAGAACACACCACGCCCCTCCTGCCAGTATAATTCTTCCTCTTGATCATTGAAATCTCAGCTCAGAGATCATCTCTCTTGAGAATCTTCAACCTCCGCATTCCCTTAGAGATCACACCTCTATCTTTCTTTTCCTCACGGCTCCTGCCTACTTCATAGAGTTGGTCTCTGCACAATTATTAGCAAATCTAGGAGCTCTTGTATCTTTGCCCTAATTTGATATTCTTTGAGTACAGCCAACTACAACAACACTGCCTGCAATATGCCCTCAATACATGTTTCTCAATTTAATCTGTATTGTCATCCACTCCTAGCTGCATATCCTGATAAAATGGTGCATATATAGTGCTGAGGGTAACACCTGGCTTATTGCAAACATTCAATTGATATTAACAGAATCAATCATTGTTTTTTGTATTATTATCATTATTGTTTTTATTACTGTCAGTAATAATTAATGTTTTTGACCATAGCTGATTTCACATCTCTACTAAATTTTGTTTTTCTTTTTCTTCTGGTTCATAATCATGTGGTAGATATTTGCACCAAAGTAGTGTCTTCCTTCTTATGGCTGCAAATGAGTAGAGTGCAAGTCAAGGGAAATGGAGTATTGGGTTCAGGTGCCACCACACTTACCAGCTGTGTGGGCATGAACTAGTCATTTAACCACTCTGTACCTCATTTTGGCCATCTGTGACATCAGGACAAAAATAGCTTCCTGAACCACTTTAACGGAATAGTTTTGAGAAACAACCTAGATAATGAATGTAAAACCATTTTGTAACACTGAAAAATGATAAAAGCTAATTATTAGTATTTACAATAACATAGGCAATATTAACAGAAACAATGCTTTCTCTGTTGAATGTTGTCACTCCTCTATTTTGCCATTATCACTTTCAGTTATTTTTGCATTTTCTAATGAGTGGACAACACATGTAAGTCATGTATTTCTTCATGAGCAAATTCTCAATTTCATCGTCCCAGGCATCACATAAATTCTGCCTTGAGTACTGCACACAGAATCACCTCATTGATGATGTTACTCTAAATTGACATTGTTTGTGAGTCTTTGAGTCTATCTTTCTAATATTTTTTCTCTTACATGGCATTTCAACCCATGGTAGACATACTGATTTTTGCATGAATGAATGCTTTTAAAGATAGAGGCAAAATCTTTGAGTGCTCAGTCTTCTGACTACTATTTCCTATTTGACTTCAAGCTTCTCACTTCATATAAAGGAGGATGACTATGATGATGGTTATGATTGACATTTTTGAACTCTTATATATCATGCATTTTTTAAAATCCTTTACATTTAATCCTCATGATGACTTAGTCAAAAGAATATGCTAGATATACTATAATGTAAACTCCACTAGGTATAGAATCTTTCATATATCATCTGTTTTGTTCACTGCTAAATCCTTGGGAACTAAAGCAGTGCCTGGCATTTAGTAGACACTCAAGAAACAATTGTTGAATGAAGTTATTTGCTCTTCAAATGATTTTTTAATCCTCAAGGCTTTGGAGTTTTCTGGGCATTTATGGTTTGTGATTTCTTCTTGGTAGTAACAGGATTATTTTATTATTGAAATTATTAACTAAATTTATATAATATATTATAGTTTATAAAATACTTTAACATACATAACTTCATTTAAGGCAGCCAGTGACATTTTTCCACTTGAAACATTAAAATACAATGTCTACAAAATGAGAAATAAAATATAGCCAATATTACAATATCATCATAGTTCCATTTCTTCAAGGAGCAGTAAGCACTTAAATTAAGAACAACTAGGGCTTATAGTAAAGATTGTCATATATCAGAATTGTTGGGAATTTTTTAATTGAAATAAGAAAATACTAGGAAATATTTCTCCAGTTGGTTTAGAAAGAAGGAATTTGCATTTGAGTTCCAAATTTACTTAACAATCTGGAAAGATAGCTGCAGGTCTTAATCTGGTAAGCGTTTGTGTCTCAATGGCAAAGTATTTTAAGTAAACCAAGTAAAGTTTTCTAGTATGTAATTAAAAATAGAACTGGTGAGATCACTGGCTAAGAACCATGTGGACTGGCATTAAAAACAATGATTTGAGACAGTCATGATCATGATTTACTCAGCACATTCTAACCAACGAGAGAACAATTTGTATCAAAGTGAAGGAGTGCTCAGCAATGTTACAGAAAGTGTTGGATAAGGTGTCTGTGGTGCCAGAATAGGATTCTATTTTCCATAATTTGAACAGTGTGTCTTTAAATGAAATTGTAAAACATTATGATGTGTTAAAGGCCAAGCAAAATTTTATGACCAGGATACCATTATCACTTGTATTTAAACATTGGCATCTGTGTTGTCACTGGTTTTAGTAGGAGAGGGGAAATATCTCTTCAAATAATCAGACAAGTATGACTGGTGCATTTGTCATTCCAGTGTCTTCGGCACTTGAAGTTTTTCCATTTTTGTTAAACAATGTAACCTTTGGAGTTTTGCCTAATAATGACTTCACTTGTGCTGGCCTTCCAACAGATAAATTAAAATGGAAATGCATATTTTCTAATTATGCATCCAGCCTTAGTTGCATATTGGCTAGGGTGGCCACAATGAATGTTAAATTAAGTCTGCACCATAGTTAGAGTCTATGCAATATCAAAGTTTCCCAAAGTCACTTTCTTAATCATGTGAAGGATAGCCAAGACTCTGATCAGTAGTATGTAGCTATATACAATCAGAGGAAAAACATTTAAACATCCCAGCATGGTATTTCCATTTAAATCTGATTACAGTGAAATAAAACTGTAGCCATTAAAGGTTTAGAAGAACTACAAATACAAGCAGTAAAAGAAGACAGATAGTAAATGAGGTAGTAAAACATTTCGGCAGGGCAAACAGATTATAGCACTCATTCAGTCTTCCTGAAGCCGACTGTGCAATTCACTACAGACCCGGCACCGTTCCCTGAACTCCACTTAAACCTACAATTAACCTTTCACGCCTAATGAAGCTGTTTTCCTGGAAAATTAAAATATATAGTGGTGCCTGCTTTTACACAGACTTCGGAGAAGAGCATCTCAAAATGAATGACTTTTCTGAGCCTTTTGTGCAAATGTGAAATGGAAGTGCTATGTTTGTATATAAAGCGGGAATGTTCTTTCCAAGGCAATTTCATTTGATGTGCAGTATTTTATTACTGTACTTATTAATTGTTCTGCATAATTGTAAAAAACACACATCAGTAATTTTATGATTAGATTGTTACTGCTGAAGTCTACTATTACCATTTCACTTCCATTAGGGAAAACTAGAGTTTTGCTAACAATAACTAAATTCCTGATGTTTCTCCTTGGTGGTTTTCAGTGCAAATTTAGTATTTTAAAAAGACATGTTTACCATTTAATTATTTAGCTGTTATTTACATTGCTGTCTCTTCAGGTCATGTTTTCAAATGTTTAAAAAGAAATACAATTCTTAAATTTCAGGAGGTATATATTATTTTTTTCTAAGGTTGCAGGTGAAGGTCTGATTTTGGTGTATGTTCTACTTATTTACAAAATAGCTGTGTACTCCCACATTCATTCCAGCATTATTCACAATAGTCAGGATATAGAAGCACTGTGTGTCCATCAATGGATAAAGGGAAAAAATAAATAAAGAGAATGTGGTCTGCTTAAACAATGGAATACTATACAGCCTTAAAAGAATGAAATTCAGTCATTTGCAACACAGTGAATGGAACTGGAGCATATTATGTTAAGTGAAATAAGCCAGGCACAGAAAGACAAATGCTATATGACTTCACTTATATGTAGAATCTAAAATAGGTGATCTCAGAAATCGAGAGTAGGAAGCTGATTACCAGAGGCTGGGGGAAGGGGGCGGGATGGGGAAACAGAAGTTGTTAATCTAAGGGTACAAAGTTTTGGTTAGATTGGAGGAATAATTTTTGTTGTTGTTGTTGTTGTTTTGTGTGTGTGATGGAGTCTCACTCTGTTGCCAGGCTGGAGTGCAGTGGCATGATCCTGGCTCACTGCAACCTCCGCCTCCCAGGTTCAAGCTATCTTCCTGCCTTAGCTTCCCGAGTAGCTGGGACTACAGACACACGCCACCACGCCCAGCTAATTTTTGTATTTTTTGATAGAGACTGGGTTTCACCATGTTGACCAGGATGGTCTTGATCTCTTGACCTTGTGATCCACCCGCCTTAGCCTCCCAAAGTGCTGGGATTACAGGCATGAGTCACTGCGCCTGGCCAGGAATAAGTTTTAATGATCTATTGCATTACATAGTGATCACAGCTAATAATAATGTATTATATATTTCAAAATTACTAAAAGAATAACTTTTTAACATTCTCATCACAAAAAAAGTTGGTAGCTTAGAGAGGTGATGGATATGTTAATTAGCTTAATTGAATCTTTCCACAATGTATACATAGGTCAAAACGCCACATTTTATCACATAAATATCCACAATTATTTGCCAGTTAAACATAAGTTTTAAAAATGGCTGTGATAACTCTTGGCATCCAACCCAATGACCACTGAGTCATGCGCATTTTCTGCGGGAAATTCCTATGGTCCCCAAGGATCCTGCTTCTTTTGATCTTGCACTGCCCTGGGTGAACCAGAGCAACCACAGGGGCTGCTCTCTGTTAGGAAGCACCAGTTTGGAACACCAAGAGACTATGGAAAATGGAACAGGAAACAGAGGATGGTACCCTCCTTCCTATGTGGTTTATACTTCCTATTTAAATCATCTAAATGTCAGAATGTCTGATGTTTAAAAACTAAAAGTACAAAAAGGTAAAGCTTATAATAACTATTTAAACCCCAGCATTTTTATTGAATCTACTGATATATTTTTATGTAAATCCTGCTACCCTGCAGCATCTGTGCATCATCTTTACATGGTAAATGAAATTCCTTTAGACCGTCGGTCTAAAATAATGAATTGTTCCTCCAGTTAATTGTATTGCTTTGATAACAAGGAACTATGCTAGGCCTAGAGAACACTATAAGTGAATTTCATCAGATGATTTGTGCGACGTTTTGAAAAATGATCTTCCGGAGTGACCTGATTTTAATGGAACTGTAGTGCCATGCAGCATGGGCCACGGCCTAGCATCCGACTAGGAGGAAGCACTTCTTCCTATGGCACAAGAAATGTGGGATCATCCCCAGAAGACTTCTCACTGGGTAACAGTCTCAGGAAAGTCAGGAGAAAGTGAGTGCCGAAAATGGCAACACAAAGAACCTATTTCTAGGTTGCTTTTCTTTTATTGATACATATCTTTTTTAAAACCCAGAGAAGATCTCAAGACCCCCTTATGTCTTCTTTGCCAATGTAAAAATAAACCAAGACCAAACAAATGAAAATAAGCAAAAGCTATTTATTTTGAGCTTACTATAGCAAAGGAGTCAGCCACTTTCATTTATATTTTGGTAGTGACTCAAAGACAGGCAGAGGAGTAGGAAAGCTTTATAATAAAAAAAAAAGGGAAGCTTCAGGTATGCCCTGATTAGAGGCTGTTGGCTTGGGGGTGCTATCGACAGGCTAACTAGAAGTCGGGCACCCTATGTGGTTAGAGGTACATATTTGGTTTCCTCTGGATGTAAGTGAGGATACAAATTAGGGAAGCTGTTATTTGTTAATCAAATCCTGGCCATCTGGGGCCAGTCATGACAGGGATTATGGTTTAATTTCATGGATTATTACTGGAGGTAGCAGTCTGACTTCCTACAAGTCTAGCATAGCAGACTGGCTTCCTAGGTTGGTTATTGTAGATTATAGCTTGGTTTCCTGAGCAGGTTGCCACAAGTTGTGGGTCAGAATTCTATTTATACATGGAGTCTGGCCATTATCTATAAATTCAGTATCTTACTAGAATATAACTCCTTCATTTAGGAGACGGGGGAGGTAATAGTGTCTTTTTTAAAAAGCTGTTGACTTGACTTTTTTTTTCATCAATTACGAAAATTAGATTCCCTACAATAACAAAGTGTGCTGAAGACAATGATAATGAGATTACTATCTATCTATCTATCTTCTCTCTCTCTGTTCTTTTAGTGAGTCTTCCATACACACTATCAAATTCAGGAAAATAGGGGCTTTGTCTCTTTTTTTCATTTGTTTCTAGGTCCTCTTGTAGGTTGAAAGAGAACATAGCAACTTCCGTTTTTTTTAAGGTTCACCTTACATTAAACATGAAGAAATGCAAAAAGTAGTACTAACTTGAAATTTAAGGCACACACACATATAAATGCAGTTATTGTGATTATTGTCCTTTGTTCATAATTAAATTATAAGACTTATAAAGAAGAATAACTCATGGTGGGCCACAAGCTCTGGGGTCCAGTAAAGGACCTAAGCTTAAATCTGAATGAAATGTCTTTTAGCCCATCAAATGGGCAGATAAGACTTTGGGCAAGTGGCTCTGAGTGTTCTCTATGAGTATGCCGTGGTGAACACTTAAATATCTCTGCCTAGAGAAGTGCAAGGCTTTCTACATACACATTACTGTTTATGCAGATCTGAAAATGCAGTTGATTGTTACATTTTCATAAGCAATGACAAAATGCTGTCAGATTGAAAATAAGCATGATTTACAATTTTATTTATAAATTAAGAACTGAAATATGATTTATGATTTTCAACTGAATGTGTTTCCAAGTTTCAGAATCATTAGTAAACCCAGTACATGTTGTGAGAGACATTGCTTCAATTAGGTTCTGGGCTTCATGAAATACAACGATACAGTGGCAGTTTTGAATTAGCATACAATTTCCTGTTTTGGCAACTCAAACTGTTTACTCTTCTCCTGATGCTATATCTTCTGTAACAAAAACATTTGCATTCACATGTAAATGGAAAGTATTATTTTTTCAGAGCTTCTTTGGACTATATCATGCAGTAATTTAATGAATAACATGATTTCATATTTGGATGTTGTGATCATTGAAATTAGTGCAAGTGGTCTCTGTCCACATTAAAGGACACATATATTATTTGTCATATTTGGCTGTCTCTGGATTAGTTGGTGCCAGGAATAAAATAGCAGGAAGTTGTAAATAATGACAGAAGTATGCCAGAATATCAGTGGAAACTTAAGGTCAGCCTGAACTTAGCATAACCAGAATCTGTGATTTTAAAAATAATAGTAAGGTCCTTCAGCTCCATTAATTAAAGAAATAATGAAATAATTATTTACTACAGCAGAATAAGTGTTTAAAACGTCTATGTGGGACTCTTCAGAAGTTCACATGTGCTCTTCAAAGGTCAAGAAAACAATTTTTATTTAAACTTTGAACTTGTAATAACTCTAAAAAATTCAGGATGATATTTAATATCCTGAAAGATCAAATTACTTAAGAGCAACCCTTAAAAGGTAAATCTGTAAAAGCATCAGCTTAGCCAGTGATTATTATAATTTTTAACTTCTTTCCTTGCTAACACCATAAATTTCTCCTTCTCCACAAATATCTTCTCTACTGGTTTCAGATGTACCCAAAAGGCTCCCTTTTCCTTTAAATAATGCACTTATATAATCCCATGCATCTACATATATTCCATCTGACCCTGCTACTTCCCTTGCGTAGATAAGCTCACTTACTTCTTCTCATTTCGAAACATCTTAAACATGGAACTGATGTCTGCCCGCTGCACTTCCTGTCATTCCATTCGTTGCTTAACTTTCAGGCTTTCATCCTTAGTTAGATACAGAAATGACTCAAAGATCACCAGAATCTTCTCTGAGGAAGTCTAGTGGCCTTTGCCACAGGCCTTACCCTGCTGGCCCATTTGCCACTTTTTACAGACTCCTTGGGCCCGGTCCTCCCTTGACTCCCACAACACTGCACTAGGCTAGTTTGCTTTCATCCTGCAATGCCCACATCCCTTTATTGACATTTCTTTCTGTACATAAATCTCCGAGTTCTATTCCTGCCAGGAAATATTTGAAGCTTACCTAGAATTAACAGACCCACAGGAATAAAATAATTGAATGATATTCTACAAAGGATAACATCTGAAATTGATCTTCCTGTGAGAGTAACATGTGGAAGAGAGGTCAGCTGAATTCCAGCTCAAGTCTTCAAGACCTTGGAGAAAGGCAAATGAGCCACAGGTCCTTTTGTGGCCTTTTCTTAAACAGTCTGGCCTCATGGTTTAGTATGGTGATTTGATACATTTGGTTTTACTCAAGAATTATATGGGACTCAACAGATAATAACATGATTCATATGTAGCTATGATAAGCCAAATTATCTGGTTGAGCCATTGCTTGTATAAATTTAATGAAATGGTCATTATCCCTGAGCATCTTACCAAGTGTTCCTATCCATCAATGTACGAACAGTGTAACAAAGCAAATCAACATAACAAAACAATATTTTTTAATTACCTATGATGCTACAGCTCCACATTTGTGGTTATATTCTGTAAATAATACTCAAGGTCCTTTTCTAATACTGAAGACATTCATCAGCTAAATATCAAGTTGTCTCTCTTCCATGTCCATTTGTGCATAGCACAACTCTATCCATGGTGTGCTTTTGTAATTTTTAAAACACTTTGAGAGAATGAAAAGATAAGCCATAGACTTGTAGAAAATATTTACAAAACACACATCTGATGAACTGATATCCAAAATCTTCAAAGAACTCTTAAAACTCAACAGTAAGAAAACAAACAACCCAATTAAAAACAGGCAAAAGATCTGAACAGATACATGACTAAAGAAGATATACATTTGGGAAAGAAATATATCAAGAGGTGCTCAGCATCATATGTTATTAGAGAATTGCAAATTTAAACAACTGTAAGATACTGCTACATACCTATCAGAATGGCTAACACCTAAAACACTGACAACAACAAATGCTGGTGAGGTTGTGAAGTAACAAGAACTCTCATTCGTTGCTGGTGGAAACGTAAAATGGCACAGCCACTGTGAAATGCAGTTTGGCAATTTTTTACTAAACTAAAACATAAGCTTACCATATTATCCAGCAATCAGGCGCCTAGGTACTTATGAATTGAAATGTTATGTTCACATTAAAACCTGCACACAGATGTTTTTAACAGCTTTATTCACAATTACCAAAAATTGGAGGCAAGGACAATCAAGATGTCCTTCAACAGGGAATTCATAAACAAACCATGGCAGATCTGTACAATGGAAGATAATTCAACAATAAAAGGAAATGAGTTATCAAGCCAAAAAAAGGAAACGGAGGTATGTTAAATACATATTTGTAAGGGAAAGGAGACAGTCTAAAAGGCTGCAGTACTGTGTGATTCCAACCACACAACATTCTGAAAAAGGCAAAACTACAGAGACAGTAAAGACAGATCAGTGGTTGCCAGAGGCTTGGGGAAAGAGAGGGAGAAATTGGTGAAGTGCAGAATATTTTAGGGCAGGGAAACTATTTTGTATGATATTTAATGGTGGATGCCCTTCATTGTGCATTCATCAAAACCAAAAGAAGTATGTAACAGAAAGAGTAAACCCTAATGTAAATTATGGACTTTAGTTGGTAATTTTATCTCAATATTGATTCAATTTTTCTGTAAACCTAAAACTGCTCAAAAAAATTTTTTAAATTATACTTTAAGTTCTGGGGTACATGTGCAGATTGTGCTGGTTTCTTACATAGGCATACATGTGCCATGGTGGTGGTTTGATGCATCCATCACCCCATCATCTACATTAGGTATTTCTCCTAATGCTATCCCTCCACAATCCCCCCCACCTCCTGCTATCCCTCCCTTAGCAACCCATCCCCAAGGCGCCAGTGTGTGATATTCCTCCCCCCGCCCCGTATCTGTGTGCTCTCATTGTTCAACACCCACTTATGAGTGAAAACATGCCGTATTTGGTTTTCTGTCCTTTTATCAGTTTGCTGAGAATGATGGTTTCCAGTTTCATCCATGTCCCTGTAAAGGACATGAACTCATCATTTGTAATGGCTGCATGGTATTCCATGGTGTGTATGTGCCACATTTTCTTTATCCAGTCTATCATTGATGGGCATGTGCGTTTGTTCCAAGTTTTTACTATTGTGAACAGTGCCGCATGTGTGCATATGTTTTTATAATAGAATAGTTTATAATCCTTTGGGTATATACCCAGTAATGGGATTGCTGGGTCAAATGGTATTTCTATTTCTAGGTCCTTGAGGAATCACCAAGCTGTCTTCCACAATGGCTGAACTAATTTACATTCCCACCAACAGTGTATAAGTGTTCCTTTTTCTCCACATCCTCTCCAGTATCTGTCATCTCCTGATTTTTTAATGATCACCATTCTAACTGGCATGAGGTGGTATCTCAGTGTAGTTTTGATGTGCATTTCCCTAATGACTAGCAATGATAAGCTTTTTTTCATATGTTTGTTGGCTGCATAAATGTCTTCTTTTGAAAAGTGTCTGCTCGTATAATTTGCCCAATTTTTGATGGGGTTGTTTTTTTCTTGTAAATTTGTTTAGGTTCTCCATGGATTCTGGATATTAGCCCTTTGTCAGATGGGTAGATTGCAAAAATGTTTTCCCATTCTGTTGGTTGCCAATTCGCTCCATTGATAGTTTATTTTGCTGTGCAAAAGCTCTTAAGTTTAATTAGATCTGATTTGTCTATTTTGGCTTTTGTTGCCAATGCTTTTGGTGTTTTGGTCATGAAGTCCTTGCCCATGCCTATGTCCTGAATGGTATTGCCTAGGTTTTCTTCTAGAGTTTTTATTGTGTTAGGCCTAATGTTTAAATCTTTAATCCGTCTAGAGTTAATTTTTGTATAAGGTATAAGGAAGCAATCCAGTTTCACCTTTCTGCACATGGCAAGCCAGTTTTCCCAGATCAAAATTTTTTTAAAAATCTTGACATGACAAGTTTTATTTCTAAAAAAAAAAAAAGACAATATTAACATTGAAAATTTCTAGTACCTCCACAGCAAACTTGTGTTCATACATGGACAGGAAAGTATAGGGTCATATCCACAACTGAATGTGATAATTTATCAAACATTGATTTGATTGTTCCAAGTCAGAGTCAGTTCACTTTCTTAGATCTTCATTCTTCCTCATTTGTGAAGTTCACATGCCCAAGTCAAGAAACATTTTAGGTAAAGGGTAAACTACTTGATAACTTCCAGTAACAGCCAAACGTGTGATGACTAAATGAAAAACAATAAGAAGCAGGGCCCTACACCACCACTGTTGCCATCCCAGAAATGTCTAAGCAAGCATTTAAATGCCTTTCTCTTTTCTTCCAGGCCTTGCAATTGCCAGTGCCCTAATAGATATTTCACAACAGAAAGCTTCAGATAGTAAAGATAAGACTTCTGGAGTCCGGAATCGAAAACACCTTTCAACACGTCAAGGAACTTGTGTCTGAGAAATGGAAAACACTCCTGTATATTCTGTACTGTTTTACTTCAGGCTTCTGTTAAAGCTGTCCTGTGGCCTCTGATTTTATGGAGGCAAATCTCTGTATCATTCAGGGCCTGAGTACAGTTTCCTTCAAAATGGGCAATGACCCAGGTGGCCAAAGAATGTTCATGAGTTTTATAAAAGTATTGATGGTCACAAGTGATAAAATCAGTTTTTACCACTATCTTAGACTTATTATACTAACATTAAATTACTCTGGAAAAAGCTGTATATTGTTTCTTAATGAAGATGAAAAATATGCAATTCATATAAATCAACTATTTATAACCCAAGACTTTAAAGAAAGACATTTTATAATGCCTGAATGATGAGAATTGTACAGTTTTTGCCACATAAGCAAACTTAAATCACCTGTATATGAACAGGGAATGAACAAATTGCAATGGCTTTAAATGCTCTTTTATCTCCTTGTAAATGTGAAGGCAAGATTTTGAAGTAGTAGGATGTAGGTAATGTATTTAAATATTTCACATAACCATATCATGTCCAAACTCAGTCTGAGAATGTGACAGCTTTCCACCTAACTGGAATGCAGACCAGAATGAGTTCAACTTCACAGGAGGTTTATTAGAATTCTCAGTGTAGAGGACATTCCTATCATCCATGCCAACTGCCTAACTCATTATCAGAGCTCATAGAGCATGGAAAAGCCTGTCCAGCGATCAGTTGTTTCCCTCCTTCCAAAAACAGCCTCCAATACCATAACCTGAAGAGAGCTGAAATGGTTATTTTACAGCATATAAGTTTCTGCTCCAGTATGATAATTTTTAATTGCCTAAAAATCACTGGATCGGACCTAAATGATCCATCTGCATTTTTATAAGAATAGATCATTTTTTTTTGCCCTTCCTCTCCTAGCTGCTAGATTTTAACTACCTTTTACAAATGTTACAAAATATATTTTAGAGGCAACATCTCTCAAGTTATAAGATGACCTGAGCTCCTTCCTGCCAACTGTTCCACCTAGAAGTAGAGAAGAGCACTGGCTAGCAAGCATCCACAGTATTCTTCTTTCTAACATGAGCACATCCATGTCATGAGAAAAAGTCTGTGGTTTAGAAAATATGTTCATCGTTGCCCACAGTCAGCATATTCTTAATGACTCAAAATTCTGAATTATGGCAGAAAGGAAAAATTAAACAGACTTCACACTGGACCACAGAATCATTTATGTCCTAATGCTGACTACAGTTCACTAAAGCTCAGTAGCATTAACAAGTATAGTTTGGAACTGCAGTTTCCTAACTTCAGGCTGACTACAAGCTATGTATGACAGTGACAGAAATATCCAAAGCTGCTGTATATGATATAGCTTTGTTAAATATGAAGGTCATTTAAATACAATTGATGTTTAGTACTATGTATATACTTTTCACATTCTTTGGATTTCTGGAAGGTAATGACACTTTACTGTTTACAGCTAATGCATAGTTACTTGCATGCCATGGTTGTACAGTAGCAGACCACGACCCTATTGTGATATTAAATGTTTATTTCATAATGCCATTTATACATAGTCAGCTTAATTTGATGAGGATTGAATGTAATATATAACAGGAATGATCATACAATATGTAGTTGCATCTTATATAAGATTGCTAGGTTGCATCTAATCATGACTATGTCATTATTTTGATAATTAGGCATTTATGAATTATAGTATATATTCCTCATGTTGGCATGATAATTTTGCTATTTTCCATGCATTAAAAATACGACAAATTCTTAGAATAAATCTAGTAATTTTATCTATATCCTGTGGGGTCTTTTGGAGGGGAGGGTACTGGTTGTTTCTACTTCCCTATGCTATTTTCTCTCTCAGTAAAGGAATGAGCTAAGTTTGCAAATGTCTCCTAAAAACAATCGAGTAATTTTATTAGCTTCTTTTGGACCCTTTAAATGTTGACTTCTCTCATGAAAAACTAAATTGATAAAACTGGCACTTACAAAGGTATAATCATTTTTTAAAAAGTGATTGCCCAATTTATTTAATTCTCTAACAATTGTTGCAAGAGAAAGCATATATAATACAAATATAAAAACATACAGATTTAGATGTAAAATCTATTTCAGCTCTGTTTTTAGGGAGGCTAAGCAGAGAGTGTTACTGTGGAAGAAGCATCAAGTTTTATCACCTCAAAGCCCATTAGGTTCTTAAAACTTGAAAATTCAAATTGTAGAGAACTATGAGACACAATGCAATGTTAAGTTAAAGTCATACTGTACCTTTCTGGGCCAGATATTGCTAACTCTGTGGCTAATTATGCAATTAATTCTCAACTTATCAAAGCTTTTTACTGGCAATAAAATTCTTTGCCTTCTGGTGAAGTGGATTGAAAAGACATGAAGGATCAAGGATAATCACTTTGAATCTGTGTCTTAGTTTGTCCCCCTACATTCCAGACACTTTAAGTTTGGATGCTTTCATTTAAAAAAAAAAAATTCAAACCAAACAAATATGCAGATACTTTCCAAGAATTTAGCAGTTAAATTGCTGATTCTCTTGAAAACTAACCTTAATGGAATTCTAAACATTTCAGTTTAGAATGACTTTGAAGTATTCTTTAGATTTTAGGATGTTTTATTCTGCCAAGTATGAAAAAAAATTGTTTAAATACAATGGAGTTTTAAAAATTAACCTGGGGATGCTATTTGAACTAGAGAATTCTTGTTGGAAAAGAATTTGCACATACTTACAATTTGAGCTAATAAATTTTAAGAGAATTAGGATTCTCATAGTTGTATTAAATAAAAATTTATTTTAGTGATACCCACCAGAGATACCATATACTATAGTGTTATGTTCAATAGGAAAACTTAAAATAGGACCTATTTAAAAAGGTAATTGATTCTTGCTGGACTTCCCAACATCTCATTTTCTTCTGGCTATAGTAAGATAGAGATGACTATATGGCTGCAGTTCATGGTATAAGGTCACTTAGGGCGCACACTGGAACATAGGCTGGAAAACAGGCACTGAACCCAACTTTCAGGTGTGTGGTTCTGGGTAAGTTTTACCTTTAAGTTTCATTTTCCATCTGTAAAGGGAGGTAATGGTGCCCACCTTGCAGAGGCATTGCGAGGCTAGATGGTCACAAACAGAAAGCTCCCACAGTGGGTCCTTGATGCAGTGTAGCAACCGTGGGGACACTGGGCCACTGTTTTTCTACCAGTTGTTTTATGAATCCACCTATTAATTTTCATTCAACTTTGCATCATAGGTAAAGGTCAATTAGGTTTTTCAAAAAGACTTCCTGGATAACTTAAGTTCCTATATTTTTAGGATATGGGGATTTCTAAAAAACTACTTTGACATCAGGCCAGTAGAGACTTAAACTCTTCCCAAATCTATACAGTTTTAGGAGAGTATTTCTTAAAATTACTGACTGGTGACACTGAGACAGCATCAATTATCACTTTTCATGTACAGGGTCAGTGCTTACATTTTGTGGTTATACATGATAGATCTTTTTTCAGTGAACATAAAACTGTGATTTGAAAGGTGTTTATATTTTTAAAAGATTTTAAAATGAAAACTGATCAAATGAACTATTTCTACCCACTTAAGCTTTTTTTTAAATGGCAGGTTTCAAGACCCATTTGCCATATACTAGGGTGAGCTTGAAACTTACCTGATTACAGGAATTGCTTGGGTTCAGGCAGATTCCCACTTTCACCTCTAGAGATTTAGATTCAGAAACACTGGGGTAAGCCCTGGAGAGCAGTACTCTTAACAAGCTTCTCAGTGCTTCTTACCATTAGGCAAATTAGGGAAACACTGCATTGGGTCAAAGTGCTGCCTTTCTCGACCATTAGAGGGAGTTATTTAAATAACGAAGTTACTGCTCTAATTCAAAATGCTTTAAAGAATTTTCCAAGGAATGCAAGCCATCTGATTGGTGTTACAGCAGTGTTTTCATTAGCGTGTACATTTAACATTTTAGTTTTATCAAATTTTTTGAAATTAAGAATTAGAACTGGAGCTACTATCAGTATCTATGTACACAGGTGTGCATGCCAGTGTTAAAAACAGATTGTGTAAAAGTTCAAGCCCATTTTAGAAAGCCAACATTTTATGTTACAATGTGCTGTTAATCAGGACTTCATTGAAATAAAAACATTGGCTCTTCCAACTCCACTGCCAAATGAAGTTTTGTTTTGTTTTGTTTTGTTTTGTTTTGTTTTGTTTTGTTTTGTTAATCCTTTCATGGTTGTACAGGAAAAAGCACTCTGAGAACTTGGAAAAGCCCCTCACCATCTAAAAGGTGATTATAAAATTTGTTTTTTAATTTTGACATTCAAAATACATTTTCCACTCTTTTCCTCCTCACCAGATTTGCATTGACCTTTCCTGCACTCACAAGGTCTAGCAGCTAAGATTCTAGCTAGCTATAATGAGGGTCTACGCCACAGGACATATGTTACAGAAATTGCTCTTACTTCGAATAAAAGTCAGCTGAGACCAGGAAAGCTCCAGCATAGCTGAGCTTCTGGCGAAAGTCTGCACGTTCTCTGGCAAGCTGTGGGCTTGGTCCCTGTGTGGCTATCTGCTGCCCAGCCTTCTTTCAGTGGCACTGCTCTGCTAGGCCTCTGTAAGGTCTCACCAAGAAGGAGAAAACCAAAGAGGATCTAAACATTTCTCTTCTCTCCAACCCCCTCCCCCGACAGAAGGGCCTACACCTGGGATACCTCTTAGGCTCGGGGCTTCACGCAGGCTCTGCTGGGACACTGACCCCTGACCTGAGGCATAACCCTCAGGCTGGCGCTGCCTGTGCTCCAGGGAATGAAATGGTGGCCTCTTCCCCACGGCACCTCTAGGAGGCCAGGCCAGGAAGGGGCTTGGAAGAAGAAGACCACCGAACCTTGAGAAACATGCCCAGCCTGGCAGCCATCTCCCAGGAACGTCAGAGAAGAAAGAGAAGCTTTTGGAGGGTCCTGGATGAAGATGCGCCCTAAGCAGGTAGGATGGATAGGTGAACTCTCGCAACAGAGAGCAGTAGCTGTTCTGTGAACATCTAAGCCTTGCACACTCTCCTTTTCAGCTTTTTGATGATGTATCAGTGGCTATGAGGAGATTTGGAGAGTTTAGCTTAAAACTGACTTTTCTCTGGCCTAAAAGGGTTTGCTCAGAGAAATCACCTGTGAGTGGCTGAGGTGAGTGATAGGGGTTCTTTCAGCTCCAACTCATAACCCTTTTGGTAAACACACTATTCCCTTTCCAGATTTTTATGTACCTCCTCAGTTGTTTAGAATCAGGGTATCTGGCATAGCCATGGCAGCAAAGATAGTGTCGAGCTTTACTTTCTCCAGCCCTATTATGAAAACAACTTGTATTCTTTTGTTTTCCAACTATGAAACAAGATTATAATTTTAAATGAACTTCTGTAAACTACACCCTCTATCCTCTCCCCCATTCCAACCTTCTCCCCCTTCAGAGATTGGGTGCAGAGTAGTTTTAATTGAACGAAACCAAACCCCTAAAAGACCATTGCAGAAACACTATTCGTCTCACCATCAAAAGCTTTAACCGGTGTTACTTTTGGCAGAAGTGGTATTTTCTGGTTGTTTTGGCAGAGGTGGTATCTGGCCTGAGTGGTATTTTCACTCAGATAGTTGTTTAAACATAAGTTGCTTTAGCCTGGCTGTGTGCACAGTCAGGAAATCTCTAGAAAATCTGCCTAGGAAAATAGGATTAGGGAGCAAATTGTTTTATAATTCTTTGTGTTTCTATAGCCCCTTTTGCCCAAACGTGTTTTAAATTTTCTTCTTTCCAGTGACATAAAAGTTATCTTAGAACAGGTCCTGTCTAGAGACGTGCTCAAATTTTAACTCAAATGCCAAGGTGTTTTTTTTTAATGTCATGGGCCAGTTATCTAAACCATTTCTAAGTAAGCTGAGATAAAAATGCTCACTACCTCATGTAGGTTTTGTGATGGGTTTTTGTTGTTGAAATGAGAAGTAGATCATAGTTAAATATTTTTTCTTTTTACTATGAGAAGGTCCAGGTTTAAAGTCAGTGAATCATGAGCATTGATTTTTCCCTTTATTTTTTTCTGTAGCAGTAACACTACAGTGCATATATGTGCCAAAGTTCCCAAATAACTAAGTTGCAATTGCAACCAATGGTATGTGTTGCCTGGTGATTTTAGAGTTGTACTTTTCAAGATTTTTACAATGTCTATTTATTTTAAATATTACCTTCCTCAACTTTAAGTGGCAGTTTTATAGCGAATACTAACAAATTGTGTTAGATGTTCTTTCTCATCTTCACACACCTCTTCTAACCCTCTGCCGTCTAGTCACCTCATTCCCCTAGTGGCAGACTAGTGCTCTCAGACCTCTATCAGTGTTTTAAATATAAATAAATAACATAAAATAGGTCTTGCATATCTTCATTCCCTTGTTACAATGCACGTTGGCAGCAGTAATCTTTTCCTTTAGATCAGCTTGTTTGAAATACGATGGCACTTAAAAGGAAGGCCGGCTGGAAGGACACCAATAAAAACACTAGCTCAGCTTAAAGCAATTTGATTTCCACCTGAAATGAATTACCTTGCAACACAAATAGATAATAGCAAACAGGATATGCTGCTTATCAAGACTATTCCCTTCTGAGAGTCAGATCTCCAGTTTCCTTTGAAACTCGTTTCCCTGTGAGGATAAAAGAATATGTATGGTCTCCCCAAACATTTAAGGGCAGATGAACTACTTGGAAACGGGAAAAAAACTCTAAGAATCCAGTGTTCACTCCTTGTCGATTTCTGAAGTGACAGCTCCAATTTGACCTTCCAAAGCAAAAACAACAACAACAACAACAACAACAAACTCCTCCCAGTGTGGGCTGTTAACTGAAGCAGCCTTTCTAGAAGGAAGAACTACCAAATAGCATCATTTTATTTCTCAGGAGGCTGTGTCTCTGAGGAGCTTTAGAAAAACATTTGTTGTGTTTGTATACATAATGTGCAATGTTTAAATTACATGATTTTCTGAACAATGTCTAGAAGATAGTTATGTGATGGTCTTTTTATTAGTGATTCTTATGTAATAATATTTCTGAACCATTTTTATTTTGCACATTAGTGGATTGTTAATAATTGTGGATATCTCAAAAAGCATATACCTTCCTGGGAACCGTTTGAGAAAAAACAACAATTTTCCTAGTGTTTCAAAGTATTACGACCATATTTATAGTCCTCTATACTGCATTCAGACAGTTAATAACGTTCTCTTTTTGGTGCAAATTACTTTGTGTACATATTCTTGATGGAGTCTTGATAATTGCCCTTACAATGTAGGCACTAAGGGACTATTTGCAGTATTAGCAAAGATTATAGCAACGTCAAGTTTATTACCTTGGTGGGATGCAAGACAAAGAATAGTGATTAATAATCTCTACAAAGTTTGAAATCTACTAAGACTGTTGTTAAAAAGTGTAATTCAACTTGTAAAACATGTCACTTCATGCTACTAAAAATTAAATGCAAATTCCCCAAATTGTGTTTTAATCACATTAATATAGATCTTATATGGCAGCATTGTTTGGGAAGTTTTGTGCTTTACTTGGTCTGAATCAGTCTGTAAATTGTACGGTGAACCAAAATATCCAAAAAATAGAGACAGTTGAATCAATTCTGTCAATTTTTTCAAAGACTGCCAAGGAAGCATGATCTAGTGGTTGAACCGGAGGCCTAGGAAAACTAGAATAAAACCAAAATTCTATCGTCAGCTGAATAACTGTGCTTTACCATGCTTTATTTATCCCATGTAGAAAAATGAGAACATTGCTTTCTGCCAGGGTGCTTGGGAGGAATGTGCTCCTAGAGTCTTCAGAACCTCACACCCAGTACCATGCCACCCTTGTCAGAGGGATCTCTGTATGGCACTGTGTACAAGCATTTGGCAACAGTCTTTACATTGTCATAACATCTGTAACAATTTGATTTTCTATTGACATTTCCATGGGTTCTTATGAAAGGTTTTCCAGATTTTGAAGGTGGACGGGTGCATCATTTATCCCTGACCTATCTAAGCTGTCATAATTATTGTATTGGTATATAAAGGAAGGAAGAACTGTGGTGCCCTATCATTATTTGAATTTCCATCTGTAGCTGGATTTTGTAAAGTTTAACACTTTAGAGCTTTCCATTGCACTGTTAAATGATAAAGTTTGCGCATTTGTACCTAAGCATCTGAAATCTTATCAGGTAATTGCATGAATGAAGTGTTTTATGCAAAGCATTAAAATCTGCATCAGAAAGAGCAGCTCACATTCTTTCTCAATCAATATTGGCATATGTAAAACACTTTTAAAGCTCTCGTCAAAAATAACAGACTAAAACGTTTTCCTCTCTTCCGGTTAGTTATTACCTAGATATTTTTCTTTTAGATAAACAATCTACAGTGTGTTTACTGAAGCTTGCATTGATATTCCCCAATAGTGTTTGCTACTTGAGTTTTATTCCAGCAGCTACAAGAAATGAGTCCATGGTACAGAGCAGACAGGGCCCTCTGGAACCTGAGATTATTTGTTCTCTCACTGTTCTAAAGGTAATTAAGGAGCATTGCATGTTTCTCAATTAATGATTTCTCATTCAACAGGGGATCTTTGATGCTAATTTGTTTTAATCAGGGCAGAGGCTGCTCAAAAACTCTAAACAATTCAGTGAAGAGGAACTAGGAATTTTTAATCAAGTGGAAGAGATTTAAATGCTATGAGGGACGCATTCATCATGCACCTTCAATTCCTGTTCATTTAACTGTGTTCTTTTGGGTTTTCTAAATCAATGCAAGAATTATTCAATAGAGTATATTGTATTCCATAGTACACTTTTTCCTTATATATTTGTGTGTCAATATAATGGACTTCCATTTCTCCCATGTAAAACCTGCTTACATTCAAACTTTATTTCTCTGTTTATAGAATATATTTATACATACATCTTAATACCCTTAATTGTTATATACACTAGGAAAAGTAGGAGATATGCATGTAAGAGTATATTTACATACATGTAGCAAAAGAATGCTGGAGGATACATTACAAATAAGTATTAAATTTAAAACATTCTTTTCATTTCCTGGACAACTGTCGCTGAGTACCTGTTCATAATTTGAGCAGCTAAAATCAAACTGCACAATGTACCCAGAAACACTCATAAGCTCTGCAACTATTGCACCTTGAAGAGGCATTGCAGCATGATCAGATCCTAGTTTGTGTAAAAAATGACTTCACCAGGTGACTTTGCCCTTATGAAAGTAAATACTCAAAGTGGTGAAATTAGAATAACTGCCTTTCTTTTCTTATGGTCAGGTTTTGTCTCATTCTGATGTTTTCAAATCATAGCTACTTGACAGAATGTCAATCATGTGAAAATGATGTTTATTTCTTTTCCTTCCTCTAACTGAATGTAGAAAAATCTCAACAAATGCTTAGGAGGCCTAACTAGTCACAAACTTACTGGGTCACTGTTTTGAAAGAAGAGGGGAAATGGCCTGGTTTTTTGTTTGTTTGTCTGCTTTTTTGTTGTTTTTCTCTTGAGACAGAGTCTTGCTCTGTTGCCCAGGTTGAGGTATGGTGGTGCAATCTTGGATCACTGCAACCTCCACCTCCCAGGTTCAAGTGGTTTTCCTGCCGCAGCCTTCCCAGTAGCTGGGATTACAGGCACCCACAACCATGCCCAGCTAATTTGTTGTTGTTGTTGTTGTTATTTTGTTTTTCATGGAGACAGTGAAATCATGTTGACCAAGCTGGTCTCAAACTCCTGACCTCAAGTGATCTGCTTGCCTCGGCTTCTCAAAGTGCTAGGATTATAGGTCTGAGCCACCACACCCAGCCTGTTTGTCTGTTTTTTTAACCAGTGGCTTTCTTACTTTAGAGTACATTAGAATCTTCTTAAAGTGTGCCAAAACAGATTGCTGGGGCCACTCCCAGAGTTTCTCATTCAGTGGGTCTGGGGTGGGACCAGAATGTTTATTTCCAACAAATTCATAAGTAATGCTGGAACTTGGGGATCACCATGTGAGAACTCCTGTTATAAACAAATCAAGGTGGGCATGGTTTGAATGCAGCACTGAGCAATGAGCAATGAGTCTGCCTTCCTCATATATTCCAGCATATTTTTCACTGGGTCTCTGCCAGAAAGTAGCCAGGCCTTGTATGTCTCTGAAGTGGACTCCAAGGAGAATTTCTGGCCCCAGTTGGGCAGGGGCTAAATGGTAGACTTAGGTAAGTGGGATGACATTATTGTCTGTATTTTAATTGATGGAGATCCCCTTGGAGGGCTTTGCTGGAATTACAAACATCTGAAAACAAACTTTTAAATGGAAATAGTGTCGTGGTACACCTGTGCAAATGGGCAATACTAGCACCAAACTGGCTTGGTAAAAGTTTGACCAGGGAGTCGTTTCTCAGCCCTGCTATTAATAAGAATGATCTAGTGTTCTGTTGGACATGCGTATTTTAAATACGGCCGCGACTGATTCTTAACAGCCAAGTTTGGGGAGCTCTCCTTAAGGACGCAATCCTTTTTCCTTAGAACTGTTCGTGGAGTTGCTGACATTGCCCTTATAGAGCTCCAGGGAGAAGGCCATTCACATAAAGCCTCTGTCTGAGGCAGGCGACCCCCTCGCTGCCCACGCTGACCTCCTCTTCTGGGGCTTTCCCTGACACATGGCATAATTGCCTTGGTGGATGTAAATTGGCCCAGTGTGCCTCTCAGTGATATAATCTTCACACACAGTGTGATATATTCAATTATGATTTGTTTTTGTTCTGTCAATGCTGGGTTGTTGGGGTTTTTTTTTTTTCTGATTCTCATAATGTAAGGTAGTTTTAGGAGGGTGAGAAGTGAGAAGGTCCATCCTCATACTGGTCTCAATGATTATTTAATTGTATTTACATTTGCCCTTAAAATTCATTAGTAGACATTGAATTAATTAGTAGATATGCAATCAAGTCAAAAGATGACCCTGTAGTGAAATGCATCTTCTGAAATTTCAAGTATTTGGTAGCACCTACTATGGGCTACACACTATGCCATGTTATTTAATCCTCCCACAATCAGTAAGAGAAGAATATTAGAGTCCCTGTTTCACTGAGGCTTACAGCATTGGCCTGTTAAGCTCACATGGCTAGCAAGTACAAATAGGGCAAAAAATATACCACAACATGCTGCTTTCCCCACACAACCTTCATACAATGTCAGAAAAAATGTCAGAAATTCTGACCACCCTTCCTTTATCACACTTTCCAATGACAGAAACCTTTTTAATCCAAGACATAGTTTCTCTTTTCTAATGAGCAATCTTCATTTTTCACGTTGTCCTGGATCTTCCATGTAAAGAAAATGAGCTCTAACTCTCCCCAGCTCCAGGAAGTCTTAGACTTTCAGTTGCCCATGCCCCACCATGCCCATGAGTCGGCCTAGTTAATCACACAGTCATCACTGTGTGTGTTCCTGGGCTGCCTTCAGATTTAATCATGTCACATCATTGGGTCACAAACGTGCTAGTGATCTAATCAAAAGTGAGTTGCTATGCAAGTTACATCTTGATGCCATCATTTTGTCTGTATTCCACATGGCTGGGATTTACAGGTCTCTAGGCTGTAGTTACAACGCTTGTTTCAGTTCATTGCAAAAAGTCATCAACACAGTGGTCCAATCTAGCGACACTTGTGCTTTGTTACTACTTACCTTGGATAGCGTTAAGCATACCTTCCTTCTCTACATCTCAGGCTTACTGAGTAGTGGACTCTGTCTTGTGCTGTCATTTACCCAGCTTTTCCTCTGACTCTAAGCTTTGGATAAACCAAGCACAGTTATCATGGGTCCTCTAGATAGTATTTGTATCAGGTCAAGTCACAGTACAAGTTGTTAGGACAAGCATTAAAATTCCTTCCTAGAACTCCGTTGCTATCATAGACACTATCTAAGCATGGAGGTCTTCTTTATACAGATTGCATACTAACAAGAATTGACGACACACAGCACTTTTCAGTTAAAGCATGCTTGTGGGACTAGGAAGGTTATTTCTTTTTTTTTTTTTTGGCCCAACCTTGGTTACCTCATTTGTCTAATGAGGGCAGGACATACTGGCTGATTCTGTCTGAATTCTCACCTGATGACAATGCTGTTGTGCTTACCTGCATTGCCATGCCTTTGTTGTTTATGAAATAGCTCTGAGAAGACTGTGTAGGGACCTGTCAGTTTCATTCAACTCCACAAGAAATACATGTTCTTGAAAGGGAACACAGATCATCCTAGGAGTGTCATGTACAAGGTCAAAAGGTTTCCTTCTGTAACAGTTTTGGACTCCATTGGTTATGCTTGGGTTGGCATTTTAGCAGATTGAAGAACATTGATATTGCAGATTCTTCTCAAAGATTTTATCTTTTCTATACAGATCCTTTGCATTGTACATACTTTAAATATTCTTTATCCACCACTACCAAAATACTAAATCCTTATTTCTCAGTGAGGCTTAATTTCTACCCAAAGGACAATGTATTGGAATTTCATCGTCTCAGCTTTGTGTTGAAACTTCATTACCTCTAAAGGGACTTTATGAAACACTTTCTACACAGAAGATAAAATGAGATGTGGAGAATTCATAAATTATTTGGGGATCAAATGATTCTTTATAAAGAATTGCTAGTTAACAGAGACAGGAATGTTGATGCCCTTTAGAAACAGTCTTCTAGAAAGATCATTGGAAATATTTTGTGGTGGCCAACTTTCAGAAGAAATACCACAATCACTTTATGGTTACATTGAACAGGAGCAAACATTTTTCCATCTGGGACCAAAATAAAGGATGATTCTCCGTTAAGCATGGCCTGAACAGCCTAGAAACATGCAAATACTAGATAACTAGTTGGTGTGTTTGTATGCAACATGCAGATAGATGTCTGACCTAGATACATCTCTAAAATTAATTTAACGGCGCTGCACTGGGCCTGGCTAATACTCTAACAAGTTTTTCTTCTTTAATGATGAGCATAAACCCTGAGGGCATTCTGTTTGAAAGAAGTGACAGCTCTGCAAGATGCAGGCTTCTCTAAGAGTGAGTGTGCTGACTCAGAAAAAACAAGGACAGAGCTGGATGGTCAGGGAGTTGTCAGACAAATTAGTATTATCTACATAACCTGCTAGATTAAAAGTTATGTAGCTAATCAGTGGTACAGGCATACTTTAACCATGTCCCAAAAGAGGTGATGACTTTTTAAAGATGTATTTCTTAAAAGAAAATTCAGCATAGAACCTAGAATCTGCATTGTTAAATGAGCCAATGTCTTCCTCCTTAGATTATTTGACACAGTCTGAATTCCATTTCACCTGAATAAGGGAGTTTGGTTTATTTCTTCTTCTTCTTCTTTCCCCCCACCTCAACCTCAATAAGATCCATCATGTACCTGAAACCACACAGGGCATTGAAATCTTTGTCTTTCTATGCTCTGAAATAAAATCACAGATGTTTGTGTATTTCTGAAATATTGCATAATTAAGTCTGATATCAAAGAGGGAATTCAAACAAGCAATTCAGCAAGAAAGATAGATATTTTATGTCTGTTTTCCCAGAATTTTCTTTAAAGTAGTTTAAGTTACACTCAGGATTAATTAATCGTGTGGTTGATTGCTGCAATGTGTGGAGCTGAGGGACATCCCTCTGATTTGGAAGGTACGTGCAGGAGATATGATATAAGCAGCCTGAAATAAGTATCCCAAAAAAGGACACACCTGAGTATCTCTAAATGGAGGGGCTGAGTGAGACTTACCTAGTTTAGCAGTTCAATGTAAGCATCAGAGTCCTAAGTATTATTGATAGCATCTACCCAATTCAGGTATCATGGCAGTTGAAGAGAATGTTGAGTTTGTGATGTATGAAGACGATGAAAGAATTCTCAAGATTCTGCTACAAACTCAGGAATGAGTGAGTGCTGTAGGCACATCGCCATGTAGTAACTCCTCAGGAAAATGCACAGTGAACACTGGCATGCATTGGAGTTCAGACAGCAATGTAAGGTTGCTCTTCACTGGGAAGAATGGGTGTGTCTTTGGTATCCTGGAGGCTACATCAGAACTCCAGTTTTCTGTGTCTTGTCCCTGTTCTGTGGGTTCCTTCTGAGGACCTTATTTTATCACTTAGAGTGTATTGAGCTCCAAATAACAGACAATTTGAGTAACAGTAGAATGAACCATAAGGAATTTATAGCTCACTTAACAAGACAATATGGCAGTGCGCAGTCCTGAGGTCCTTTTGATGTTTCAAAGGTGTTCCCCTGCTTCTCACCCTCAGTGGATTGGCTTTTATCCACCAGTGTGTCCATCTTGGTCACAAGATGGCTGCCACGGCTCCGGATCCTACCTCTCACATGACTGTGCAGAGCAACACAGCAAGGAAGGGGCAATCTTGCTTTATCTTTAAAATCCTCTTGTCTTTCGTCAGGAAGGGAAATCTTCAGAAGCCCACCTGCCCTTCAGTATATCCTCTCTTAGCTTTCATGGGCTGAGACTGAGCCACAGGCTTATCCTAGACCAATCGATCCCCTGGCAAAGGGGAATGGGATCAGCTTAGACCCTCTCTATTCAAAGTTTGATCCAAGGAAGTTGTTTCCTGGGATGGGCACACTGCAACTTGGGAAAATCAAGATCATGTTAGCAAGAAAAGTAGAAATGACTTTAGGGTGGGCAGCTATCAGTGTCTGTGCAATCTTCAGATTCTTCATCACTTAGACTGGGATTGTCATCTGTTCTGGTGACCACTGCTTTCTCTCCAAAATGCTCTGCAAAGTACTGGCTGTTTATGTTACTGCTAACCCAGGGAATCGTTTTTGTCCGCTTGGGTGGCCCTGCAGCTCTCTCCCCTGTCTACTGGCACTTCGACCATTTCAGAATTCTCCCTGAGTGCCGAGACAAAGGGCATGTTTGTCTTCCACTCCCTTTGGCAGGAAGGTTCACTTTTTGAGTAGAATCCAAGCTGAAACTGGCCCCTCACCGTGACAGATGGAATATTAGGACAAATATCTGTGCCCTAATCCCTGGAACCTGTGCATCTTAGCAGATATGGCAAAAGAGACTTTGCAAATGTGATTAAGGTAAGGACATGAGGATGGGAAGATTACTCTGGGCCCTATTATCCACGTGGAAGATTATCCACTTGGGCCCCAAATGTAATCACAAGCATCTTTATGAGTGAAACAGAGGAAGATTTGACTGCCTGCAGAGGAGGAGGAGAAGGCAATGTGACAGCAGAGACAAAGACTGGAGTGAGGGCACGATAAGCCAAGGAATGCTATCAGCCACCAGAGAGGCTGCAGGAGGTAAGGAATGGATTCTCCTCTAGAGTTTCTAGAAGGAACCAGATCTACCGCTCACTTTGGACCTCTGGCCTCCAGAGCTTCAAAAGAACACGTTTCTATTGTGTTAAGCCACTGCGCTTGTGGTAATTTGTTATTGCAGCCACCAAGAAACTAACGTGCCCATCTTGCAGCCCCTGACATTTCCTGTGTGACAATTTTAAACCCAGCGATGTTACTTTTTAATTATTTTAGTGTACATACAAATTGCATTATAGGTCAATTTTTTTTACAAGACATTGAAAAACTTTTAGAATACAATCTCGGTTGGGTTACGATAAGATGTAGACTCCAGGAAGCTTACACAGGCAATTATCCTGCACCATCTTACTTGCAGGTCGTTGGTTACCATCATCATCTTGCCCACCTGCAAGACGTGATAACAGGAGGGTGAGAGTGAGATTAGCTCCCCCTCCCCACTCACACACACACACACACACACACACACACACACACACACACACACACACACACAGCTTGCCTTACTTCCACTGCTCATAGAATAGAAAGGATGGAGCACAATTAGACAACCAACTTTACAGATGCTTTTCTGATTCCTTTCTACAGTGATTTGGGTAAATTGTACTTTGCTCCACCAAAACCATTTGGCAGGACAATAAAGACAGAACAGTCAAGCATCAACTCTGAGACTAAACATGCCACTGGGGTGAATAAAGGGTGGCCATTAGCAACCTTGAAGGGATGCAGGCTGACTCGGGGAAAGACTCAGAGGGGACAGGAAGGTCTTGTGCACAGCCATGGCCATGGGTAAAGGCCACAGTTCAGGCCAGCCCAGGGGAGGCCATAATTCTGCAGACGGGAAGGCCTGATCTCCAACAAGGAGAAGAAGCCATTCCTGGCGTTGGCACATTTGTGCTGATGGAGGCTTTTAAAGAAGCTCTTTGGACAGTGTTCATCTCAGGCCATTTGGATAGAGATGGATGAGGGTCTGAACTGAGGGAGACTAATGTGAAGAATAATTGTTTTCACTGCTGGGAAGGAGGGGGAAGAAGCTGTCACAATCTTGCAAGCACAGCTTCTTCTCAGAAATGTGCTCACAGACCTGCCGTCTGCTCCTAAGCTCATGTTCTTCTAAATGGTGCTCATTGCAACGCAGCCACCACCTTTCCACTGCTGGTGGGCCACCATGCTGCAGAACCATCTTTTCCACCTCGAGGTCTACTGGGTACAGAACCTGATCCCTTGGCCCTTGACTTCTTTTTTCGGAAATAAAGGAATATTCATCACTCCCTCTCTGGCACCTCTGAGCCTTGTGGTGCAACCTTTTGCCAATGGCAAAAACTGATACATGAAGGGGTGTGTGTGTGTGCATACGTATGCCCCTTATTTACATCATGTTCGTGGTGCCCCTCTGAAAATAAAACACATCCTCAAGAAAACCACAGCTTGGCTCCTTATCTCAAAAGAAAGAAGGCCCAAATTAAAATATAAAAAGAAATGATACCGTAATATGCAATTATGGATTTTAAGGTTACAGAGGCCCAAGTCCTAGCATAAGCAATAGGTTGAACAGAATATTTAGCCAAAGGCCCCTTCTTTTAGCCACAGAAACAGACAATGACAGATGACCAGATGGAGGCAGGGAGAATGTATAGAAGCGAGTTGAGGACCTGCTTCCTTGCCCCTCTCCTTGGACCAAGACCAAAGGGGATGCATATGTGTGCGTGCATGATGTGTGTGCATGGTGTAAGTGCACGTGCATGTTGGGGTGTCTTTGTCTTGGATATTGGAAGTAGCCTGTAGATTGTGGAAGCCCATGGCCAGTGAAGGACCCAGCTGTCATAGCAGATACCAAAGGTGACAGAGGCTGATTATCACAGCATAACCATGCAGTGGTCATCACCAGAGATGCCACCATGAACGAAAGGTGGTGGGGAACAGGGAATACCTACCCAATAGACAGAGGCTAAACCTCCATCTCTGCCATTACCCTGCCCTATGAGAATGTAGATGTGGCTTAGGGAAGAGGCGAGGGCTGAAATGACTGGAAACCTTCAGGGTAACCTTTAAACAGCTGAGTTTCCTTGACTTGCCTAATATTCTGCACAGTTGGAGTGGAAGCGTGAGAGGAAAACAGGCTCAATTAGAGAATATTTTCTTTTCACACTTGGGTATGTGGCTTGTGAAATATAGCCAATATGCCAAATTGATGCAGCCTGCCATGAACTAAAAATACACCTTCAGCTCTGGATTTCAGCTCATTGTTTGGAGGGGTTTGGCTTGGACATTTTATTCACTTCTACTTCCTTTTCTGTCATTCCCAGTGAAGCTGATCTGAACAGATGAAGACTTCCTATGAATGGTCTCAGTCATAACACAAACTCATTGAATATGGCTCACACATGACTAAAATTATTTGTGATACAAATAAACACCCATCCAAAAAGGACTACCACTTATTAAATACTTGCTATGGTGCATTGTCCTAGGGATGTGGTATGTAGAATCTTACTCAATTCCCTCTAGTCACCTGTGATGTGGCTGCCATATTCTCTACTTACAGAGGAGGAAGCAGAGACTTGGTGCCTCTCCAAAGATGCACTCGTCATACTGAACCGCCTCACCAAATAAACAAAGAAATACACTGAATACAAGATCTGTAAGAGACCTAAGAGTCAGAAGGCAGAAAATGCTGGCTCTAAACAGATTTAACCTTTGACTACCACTTTCCCTGTGCCTCAGTTTTCTCCCTAAAAACATAGCTGTCAAATTGCTTTGGCAAAGGCGGAGAGCTGATGATGAAAGTGCACGTGGGTAACACACTCTGGAGGGTGCAGGGACCATAGAAGTCAGTCCTCGACCACTGTTCATCCCGGAGAAAAGTCCAGGCTTATTCCCTGCCATTGACATCCTTGGCAGTCCTCAGATGGTATAGAAGCCCATAGTGCTGTGCTGAACCAACAGATTTGTCCAATCTGGGTCATTTAACCAGTGCCCTTTAAGGCACTGGAAGACAGTGTGGCACAGTGGCTGCATGTGTGACCTCTGGAGCCAGGTAGTCTGGGTTCATGTCTGGACTGACCCTGGGCAAGTGATTTAGCCTCTCTGTGCTTCAGTTTCTTGATCTGCAAAACACAAATAATAGTGGTATCTACTTCAAGGCATCTCTACAGTTGGAGAGAAGGTTTCCCCAAGGATCCAGTTCAGAGTCTAACTCCACACCTAGTTCCCCCATTACTCTGTGATGTCTGGTGGTGTAAGAAGGTCTCTTGAAAAAAATGGGGCCTCTAATGCATCCCTGTTTTGCATCTTTGGAAATTGAGTGTGGCAAGACCTTGTTTGCTCTGACATGAGATAATTATTCAAGAGGCTTTGGAGAACTGAGGCATTCTCCTGGCAATCAATCCGACTTCCAGGCTAATGGAACCAAGGCTGGTAAATGGTGTCATCTACTTTAACAAGGAAGGCCAGGGTGCCAGCTCAGTGAAGCACCTACTATGTGCCAGGCATGGTTCCACTCACCGTCCTGATAACTTGATGTGCACAATCATTGACCTCGTTTGTAAAAAGAAAACAAAAACTCCAAAGGGGCTAAGTCACTCTCAAAGGCCACCTGCTGGTAGGTGGAGCTGTATTCACACCCAGATCTGCTAGATGGCAAAGCATTAGGTCTTTCTCCTTTCTCTGTGTCAGGGCTGCTTATGCCCCAGCCACTCCACACTCCGCTGCCTGCCCCTCTTTTCAGCTCTCTTCCTCCTTCATTGTTCAGGACAGTCTCTCAGTTCTGCCTGGTGGTATTTGAGACCCCACTGTCAGCCAGCTTCTTTTCTTCCCATTCCTCAGAGAGCTGCTTCAAAAAAAGCTAATAGTCACTCACAATGTGTATGCAAGCAGGTGAAATATTAGATTCCCCAGAGACATTCGCTATGCCTCCACCCAGGGGACTGCCTCTCCAGGGACTTGAATTCAGTCTGGTAGATGGTGATGGAGAAAATGATTTTAAATAAGGCATAATCAGTAAATAGGTTCCAGGGCACTGAATAGTCTGATTAAATGGATGTTACATGGAAAATCATAAGCCCACAGATAGTCAAATAATCGAGTATTCTACTATGCGTCTTATTCTTTGACAATGAACCCAGAAATCCCAAAGAGGTGCTGTTTGCAAGAGAAAGAACCAGCAATGGTCCAAGTGCCACTGACAGCTGACTTTCCTAACCGAAGCCATAAAGGGATGCTGCAGAGGAGGGGAGATGCAGGGGAAGTGGGGATGCAGGATGCCCTCATCAAGGGCGGAGGGCATCATTCCCTCAAATGACCTTTCCCTCACCCTGGTGGCCATCATTTGCACACACACATTTGAACCACCTGGTATGGTTCTCAGGGTGCCAGCAGCTAGCTGTGTAATCATAAATTAGTTACCTCTGAGCAACTAGCTGTGTGATTAGGGATCAGTTACCTCTCCTCTCCTGTCTTTCTCGGAAGAGGAGAGTCTTGGGAGACTTGGGGCCACTCTCAGACCTGATGCACTATGATTCTTTAATTATAGCAGAGGGGGTTTATCTCCAGCAAGAAAAAGATTATGGTGTCACCCTTGTGGAAATGCAATCAGTCTAAAACAATTGTCAGAGCCAGGCCTACTTAGAAGAAATAGAACACTCCATGTCTATGTTCTATCTGTGATTCCCCCACCCCTGGGCATAGTAAGAAGGGAAACTGACATTTATTGCAAACCTAGTATATGCCAGACCCTTTTCACCATCATAGTCCCAGCAAAAGAGCTTGATCATCATCTTGTCGGCCATAGGATGGGTGGCAGAGAAAGTTCCTTGAGTTGCTTTTCCCTGGAGTTGTCCTGTTTGCAATCCATTTGCTCAGATTTTGCCCTCTTTGATTCTGCACCCAGTCCTCTGCCCTATCTGCCAAAATGTGGCTGGTTTTTAGAGTCCCCTCAAAGGCCCCACGATGCATGTCCTGACAACATCTGCATGACCAGTGCTTTGCTTCTTTGGTCTGTGCCTGGGTGATTCGGTTTAAACACGTCCAGCCACACTCACATCCTGATGAGCTCTGGCTGAAGTCTCGTCCCTCACTGGAGAAAGCAGAGTGCAGGCTGGAGCCCAGCAGTCTAGTGCAAACCCCTGTTCTACCACTTCTTGGCGCCAATACATTGGGCTAGTCACTTAACCTCAGAAAGCCACTTTGTAAAATTAGGATATAAAATTAGGAGATAGTAGTCTCTTAAGATGGTTTCGGTGACGATGTTCTGAGATAATGCCAACAATTCATAAGCCTTAAAAGTGATTCTCATCTATCAGCATCTTTCCTCATGGTGCCACTTAACCAGGGATCCTGCGACCAGCACAGCCTAGCGCATAGTAGATGTACCTACTAAAGATTGTTTAGTATGTATGAAACAGTGAGCTGGTGTACCCAAATAAGAATGCAGGGAGACCGAAGGCAGGGAGTATTCAGGGAAATAAGCCTTTCCCCCTTTCTTTAGTCTTGATCTGACTTTAAACTTGGCTTAAGGAATTTCTACAATCCAGTTTTGTTGCCTGCATTTCCAGTTTGCTTCACACCATATGGGATTCAAAGCGAGTTCTGTACATTCATTAATCCCTTCACCCTTGCATTCCTAGAATACTAAGTTTCTACTACCTGCCAAGTCCTTTCCTAGCCACTAAGGACATAAGCAGTGAACAAAATAGACAAAAATTTATTCATGGAGTTTACATTCTAAGGGAAGGAAACATAATATAGGTAACTAAATAATACAGTGTAATGAAAGGTAAGTGCTATGAGGAGGAAAAGCAGAGGAGGGTGGGTCAGGAAGGGACTCACAGAGACAGTGATTGATATGGTTTGGCTGTCCGCACCCAAATCTCATCTCAAATTATAATCCCCATGTGTTGAGGGAGGGAGGGGATTGAATCTTGGGGGTGGTTCCCCCATGTTGTTCTCATGATAGTGAGTGAGTTCTCACCAGATCTGATGGCTTTATAAGGCAGTGTTCTCTGCTTTGCTGGCTGTCTCTCACCTGCCACCATGTACAATAAGATGTGCCTTCTTTCCCTTCTTCTACCATGATTGTAAGTTTCCTGAGGCCTCCTCAGCCATGCAGGACTGTGAGTCAGTTAAACATCTTTTCCTTATAAATTACCCAGTCTCGGGTATGTCTTTACAGCAGTTTGAAAATGGACTAATATAGTGATGTTTAAACAAAAATGGAAAGGGGTGGGGAAATAAAGCTTACCTTCATCTGGAAGAATGTTCTAGAAGGAGAACCAGAAGACAAGGCAACCAGTACAAAGGCCCTGAGGTTACTCTATGCCTGGCTCGCTGGAATCTACTGGGCCGAAAACTCAGTACATAGGGGCGGGTATGAAGGCCAGGCAGAGCTGTGTGAGTCTTGTGGCCGCTTTGCACTTAGCTTTTGACTGTGAGCAAGATGGGACCATTGAAAGGTTTTGAACATAGCAGTTGTACCATCTGACTTGCTCTCCACTGTACCTGTGTTATTTGGGATAAAGACGTCAATAAGTTGGTCTTACTATACCCTCAATCAAATAGTATAAAACAGCCTCTAACACTTCCATTAAAAACATTATCTAAAATACAAATACCAAATACATTTGGTGAAAAGAATGTTGTGGAGATGGTAATACCAGTATCAATTTTCTTTTATAACCTTGAATGGCTCTAATAGTAAATTTTCATATCACCAATACAAAGTACTCAAAATTCACACCAAATATTCTATGCCCATAGCATATAAAACAGTTCTCATGATCTTCATGACTGTCCATTTTTAAATCTCACTTTATGCAATTATCTGAAATGTTTCATACTTTACTGAAGTATAGCATAGAGAGAGAAAATCATGCAAATAATAAAGGTATAGCTGGATGAAATTTCTCAAAGCAAATCTCTTTAGGCAGGACCAGACCAAGAATCACAGCATTTCAGCCTCCCCAGATCAACCCTGTGCCTTCTTCCTCCTTATTGCTTCTCTGCCTCCCACCCAAGGGTAACTGCTTTCTTGACCTCTATCTCCGTGATTGAGAATGGCCTGCTTGCAAACTTCATGTAAATGGATGACGACATCTTTTCCCTTTCCTGTCTGGCTTCTTTCGCTCAACATTGTTCTGGGATTCGTTTACGTTGTGGCAAGTAGCGGTTTGTTGTCCCTGCTGTGTCATCTTGCAGAAGGACTGTCATGTGTGTATCAGTCCATTCTCATGCTGCTAATAAAGACATACTTGAGATTGAGTAATTTATGAAGGAAAGAGTTTTGATCGAGTCACAGTTCAGCATGGCTGGGGAGACCTCAGGAAACTTACAGTCATAGCAGAAGGGGAAGCAAATATGTCCTTCACTTGGCAGCAACACGGAGAAGTGCAGAGCAAAGGAGGGGAAAAGCCCCTTATAAAAGTTCTTACCATCAGATCTGGTAAGAACTCCTTCACTGTCACAGGAACAGCATGGGAGAAACCATCCCCATGATTCAATTAATTCCAACTAGGTCCCTCCATGACGCATGGGGATTATGGGAACTACAATTCAAGATGAGACGTGAGTGGGGACAGCAAAACTCGTATCGGTGTGTTTATCTGTTCTGTTGTTAATAGGCTCTGTTGAGCTCTCTTGAACCGTGCTGCCAGGAGAATCCTTACACAGGTCTTCCGGGGACTGTGCACACATTTCCAAGTGGTATCAAGAGATGTGCTGTTTAGCTTTAGTTCCGTTACATGTTTTAAGAGAACCACTCTGGCTTGCTGAGTATGGATTAAAAAGTGGCAAAGGACAAGAATGAACACAAGGACATGAATGACAAGGCTTGGGGACAATCTTGGGGAGATGAGGGTTGGTTGGACAAGATTGCAAGCAGTCTGGGTGGTAAAGGGTGGTTAGTTCTGGATGGATTTTGACAGTCCCTGTGGTTGTGCTGGTGGGAGTCACCCAGCATTTGGCCTGTGACATCAGGAGTGGTGCCTCCAGTGGTGAAGGAGTGCGGGACCCTGTCAGGAGGGCACAGAAAAGCATTGCCTTCATGTGCACACTGCCATGTGCAAGGGCCACTCCTCGACATGGTAGCCATAATGACTGCAGCCTCCACCCTCTGGCCAAACAGGAAAACTCCCTTGCAAGGCTCCAGAAGAGAGAGCAAGATTGGAGAGTAGCTTTTTAAATGGCTTTCTTCCAAGAAAGCTTGCTGCTGATGCGCTATGACTGCCTTTCATAGTTACACGTTTGTTTGTAGGATTATCTGCTCATGTCTGAGGAACCAACATATAACTGTCCATGTGTAGCTCTTTGTTCTAGAGTTTTGTAAGCAACCAGAAATCCATTGTTCCCTAAAATACCTGACTCTTTCGAAGATGCCCTGGTTTTCCTCAAGCATGCTTCCTCTTTTGTACACACTAACATATCTCTTGCCTGAGGATAAAACACCGTCTTTCTGGTTGAATCTCCAACTCCCTCCCCGTGTTCCTGACAAGGTTTCAAATCTGCAGGCATCAAACACAAAACACGTGGACCATTCTCTCTCCAGCTCCCCGACTACCCATCACTTCCAGACACTTGGGTTCATTTTTCTCCACCTCTGAGTTTTATTAGAACATCTCCCACTCTTTGCAAACCATCATTTTGACACAATATTCCAGATTCTTCAGAATTGACTGAGAGCTTAGACAGTGCTGAGTTTTGTTATTCTACTCCAAATTTCTTTCTAATTTATGTTAACAGAACTCTTTTTAACCCATACACAGTTTCTTTCTCACAGAACACAAGACCTCTTTTTCTTCCAAGTAAACAAGGTTACCTACACCTGCTTAACTAAATCAATAAACAAATGGATCATCAAGTACCCTTCAGATAAATAGCCTATACCACTTGACTGCCAACGCAAGTGATATGTTTGAACTAAATCTAATAGAGAAGGACTGGAATAACTGATTCCTGTTCGTTTTTTTCCCCCTTGAAATGAGATGAAACCTGAGCCCTCAGACAATTCTGCCATCGATTTTTAGTCTTTTATCCTCCATGAAAGAAGCCCCCTTGTTCCAGCTTTAGCAAAATAGCAAACAGCGTTTACTTCTATTTAAAGCTTCATGCACTCTCTCTTTTTCCTTTCTTTTGGGTTAGGAGATTTACGTGGTCCTTGGTGATATAAGACTGTCAGGATGCTGGCCTCTGAACTGGCCTGATCCACTGGACACCTCGTAACCCACTAAGACACAATGGGCTTGGGAGGCAGGAGTTGCTAGGAAATGCTCATGAGTTCTGCTCGCTCTGGCTCACTGGCACAGGCTGCTGCAGGGCAGAGCAACAAAGCATGGTGTTCAATGGGATTTTAACACATACACAAGATGTGCCAGGAGGTTGGGAAACACTCAATTATTAAAGACCGATGACAGGAGCCTCCTACTAATGAGATCACAGTACGACCAGCCACAACACTTGGAAGAGGACTCAGAGGAAGTGAGGCTCTGTCGCCTGGGCTGGGGTGATCCTGTGAGACTTTTCATCCAAATCTGCATTGGCTGGGCTACCCTTTCTTCCCAGGCCTTCCTAGGAGCCTGGCTCCTCCGCAGGACCTCGCAAAGTGGTAGCTAATTACTCTGCTTGGCCCTGGAGCACGCCTCTGAATCGCTCAGATGCCTGCCTTCTTTGCTCCTTCCTCCTGTGTCGGCCATTATTCAGATGGTTTCTGGGCACTTACTCAGGAGTCAGGACTTTACCCAGGGTCGTAGAGAAGAGAAAACCATGACTTTATGCTGCTTCTTGTTTGTTTGTTTGAGATGGAGTCTCACTCTGTTGCCCAGGCTGGAGTGCAGTGGTGCAATCTTGGCTCACTGCAGCCTCTGCATCCTGGGTTCAAGCAATTCTCATGCCTCAGCCTTCCCAGTAGCTAGGATTCCAGGAGCACGCCACCATGCCCAACTAATTTTTTTTTTTTTTTTTTGAGACGGAGTCTTGCTCTTTTGCCAGGCTGAAGTGCAGTGGCACGATCTCGGCTCACTGCAACCTCCGCCTCCCGGGTTCAAGTGATTCTCCTGCCTCAGCCTCCCGAGTAGCTGGGACTATAGGCACACGCCACCACACATGGCTAATTTTTTTTTTTATTTTAGTAGAGATAGGGTTTCACTGTGTTGGCCAGGATGGTCTTGATCTCCTGACCTCATGATCCACCAGCCTCGGTCTCCCAAAGTGCTGGGATTACAGGCATGAGCTTCTGGGCCCAGCCTTATTATTTTTTTTTTTTTGTAGAGACAGTGTTTTGCCATGTTGGCCAGGCTGGTCTCAAACTCCTGACCTCAAGTGATCTGTCCAACTGGGCCTCCCAAAGTGCTGGGATTACAGACTTGAGCCTCCATGCCCAGACACTTCTTACTTTTTAATGGAGGGACCTGCTGTCTACAGTACTGTGAGAAAACAATCGGATTGAGGACCCAAATGCTCCCATCCATCAGGCACAGCACTTGGTGACTCCCTCACACTCCTTATTCAATGCTCACAGCAGCCTGGATGAGAACGGCACATACACTGCAATTATACCCATTTCATGGGTTTGGAAACTGAGATGAACCTTATGCAATTGACCAAGGTTGCCACTTTGTCTGCCAGTCTTCAGGGCTGGAGCTCTCACCAATGCAGAGCCAGAGGGAGCAGGATGGATTTTGAGGTCACTTTGACAGTTTTCTCAGATTTTTCCAGACAAATGAGGAGAGAGCTGGGTCTGAGTGAGAAGCGAGGTTGAATTTATCTGGGGAGGAAGGGTGTAATTTCAAGCAAAAGGGAAAACACGGCCTATGGGCAACAATGCTGGCCTGAGGTTTCATTTGTCTGATGAGATGACCCTGTGAGCATCATGATGGGGCTAGAGGTGGGAGACGGGGCTGGAAATGAGCCAGAACCAGAATCTCACACGTCCCAATGCATGCCCATCGTCACAGCATGACTTCTAATCATGCCCTCTATGCTCAGAAGTGGCCTGGTTTAGATAATAAATTCCATGATCACCCCACGCCAGGAAAAGAGTCTGGTGTGGTGGTGGGTGCTTTCCAAAGAATGAGGCTTCAGTCCTGTAGGTGGCGAGCAGTTGGAGCTTATAAGGGAGGCCCTGAGAGTGGATGTAAGCTTTGGAAAGGTTGTCTGAGTAGCATGGAGGAGGGGGATGGAAAAGAAAAGAAAGGCAGAGGGACTCCAGTGGGGGCAGAGGAGGTCACAGCCAGAGGCCAGGCAATGACAGTGGGAATGACAGGGAGGAGCTAAGCTCTAGACCAGAGGCCAGTTGAGGTGACACTGGAACTTTTCAGTGCAAGCGTGCAAGGGAGGGTCGAGGTGTCCCGTGTGGGTTGAGTGGATGCCCGTCACAGAGAGGGACACCAGGACAAACAACTGGCTTGGCTTTCAAACTCTTAAATGTGAGGCTCCAAGGAGGGTCTTGCAGGCAGAAGGAAATGCAAGGCAGCTGACAGGCAGGAAGCGGGACCAGTTTGAGAGTGGCCAGTGGAGACACAGACATGTGAAATGAAAGGAAGACATGAAATAGCAGAGGGATGGTGCAGCAGGAGCAGGGGCCAGGCCAGGATGCTGGAAAAAGCCCTTGGAGAGGCTCCAGTGCAGTGCATTCAGAGGTGGTCTATGGCCCAGGGCTGGGCGGAAACTACAGGCTACAGAAGAGCTGTGGGAGGAGGCGGAGGCAGAGGTGGAGACCTGGGGACAGAAGGGCTGCAAGCTTCCTTAGGCGTTTTCAAGGGAGTGGGGCCGTGGAGCCAGGAGCCTGGGAATCCAGAGGCTTTCACTGGACAGGTGCAAAGGTAGTTGCAGTACTTGCCCTTACTTTCGATGGCAAAAAAACAAAAACCCACAATTACTTTTGTACCAGCCTAATACCTCCTGGCCCTTTCTGTTTTTGACACCCAGCTGGGCCCACCTGCTTCACTATTTAATTCACCCCAGACCCCTTTCTCTTGTATTTTCTCACAATTCACTGAGAATCAATTAGTAAAGACTGTCTTTATCACCCAAAATGCCCCAAATGGAATTGCACCTCAGCCCTTCATGGTCACCTGCTGAGTGGAGCCAACATCACCTGCCACCCAACATGGGCTGTGGCCGCCTGATGGCCTCCCCACTCGCCCCATGCTCCACACTCCACACTTCAGCCAGGGCCAGCCTTGGCAGGTGTCCGTTGGATCAAGTCCTTCTCTTGCCTAAAACCCTCTGGTGCTCCCCAGACACCTTCAGATCTAAAGCATGTGCTGGCTTCAGGCCCCATGATCTGCCTGCAGCGTTAGTGTCCCCTCACTCACCTCCCTGCGGCACCTGCCCCAGCCTCTGTCCTGTGTCCCTCAGCCCATAGCAGTCTCCACTAGAGAGTCACATCCCCCCCAAATCAAACGTCTCTGCTCAAATGTTATTTCCCAGCTCCTCTCTGGAAACCCACCTAAATTGTACCCCTGTACCTCTCTCCTTCTCTTTCCCCTGCATTATTTTACCTTTTTTTTTTTTTAAGATGGAGTCAGCTCATTGCAACTTCCACCTCCCAGGTTCAAGTGATTCTCCTGTCTCAGCCTGTCGAGTAGCTGGGATTACAGGCACCCAGCACCACACCCAGCTAATTTTTATGTTTTTAGTAGAGAAGGGGTTTTTCCATGTTGGCCAGGCTGGTCTCAAACTCCTAACCTCAAGTGATCTGCCCACTTCGGCCTCCCAACGTGCTGGGATTACAGGCATGAGCCACCAAGTCCAGCCTCTTTTCTTCAGAGGAGTTATAACTTCCCATAATTATATTTTTCCATATTTTGATATGACCTATGTACAATAACATTTACTCTGAGTATTGACAAAAATACATGGCACTGTGAGCACCAGCACAATCAAGATAGAGAACAATTCCATTACCCTCAAAATGCACTTGCCCTCCTTTGAACTCAGCCCCTTTCCAGCCCTTCTTTAACAACCACTCTCTTTTCCGTTTGCTTTTCCATCCTTATAGTTTTGCTTTTTCCATAATATCATATAAATGGAATCATATAGTATGTGGCATTTTGAGTCTACCTTCTTTCACTTAGAATAACGCTTTGGGAAGCCAGGTGTGGTGGTGCATGCCTGTAGTCCCAGCTACTCAGGAGGCTGAGGTGGGAATATCACTTGAGCCCAGGAGTTTGAGCCAGCCTTGGCAACACAGCAAGATTCCCATCTCCTTTAAAAAATGTTTTAATTATATATTTGAGATTCATGTTGCTGGGTATCAGTAATCCATTCCTTTTGATTGCTGCGTAGTATTCCATTGCATACATATACCACAGTTTGTATAACCATTCTCTACTGAGGGTATTTGGGTTGTTTCTAGTTTTGTGTAAATATGAATAAAGCTGCTATACTCCCTTGTGATCGAGTTTTTGTGTACACATAGGTCCTCATTTCTCTGGGGTGGATGTCTAGGAATGAGAGAGCTGGGTTCTGATGATCTTTTTTCCAGGGTGGTGGTACCATTTGACTTTCCCACCAGCAATGGATGCGAGCTGCAATTGCTCCATCTGCTGCTGGTCAGTGCTTGATGTTGTCACTTTTTGTTTCAGTGTGTTTGTTTAGCCATTCTGACCGCTGTGTAGTAGCATCTTATCATGGTCCCATCATTAGACATTGATTCCTAAGAGACCGAGTATACAAACGGACAGTGGCCAGACCATACATGACAGTAGCAGTCTGACCCACAGCCTCTGTGGCAACCTACCCAGGCTGGGCAGGACTTGGTCTGTGAGTGCAAACTTCAACTCAGGACCAACCAGAGACAGCCCAACAGACACCCCTAATAAGTTGCATAAGATGTCTCTTTTCTAAGTGCCTCCAGCTTCCCCATACCAACAGTCAGCGATCCAAGCATGCCTGAAGCCTCCCTCTTTTCTGCTGAAGCCTTCCCACTCCCCTGCCTGCCTTGGAGCTTCTGCCAAACACCAGTGTCGGTGGTTGACTCCTTTGCTATAGCAAGCTCTGCACGCCTCTGCCTGTTCTCATTTAAATGGTGTTCATTTATCTTACAAGTTTAAGTATTCAGTCTTCTTCCATCAGGACAGGACCTCTGTATTCCTCGGTATCCCCAGCGCCTGGAAAGGTCCCCGACATGCTAGTGGATGCTCCAAAAATGCTTGTTGACGGACTACAGGAGACTCCAGCCCTCAGTTTGTGCTTGCCCTTGGCTAATTCCTTTTAAAGTCAGGCAGCTGCCTGGGGTTCAGGCAGGTCCTTGGGCTCCCAGTCTCTGCTGGGGGAGGGGGCTTAGCTCTGCTTCCCCTCCTGACCTTCGCTGCCTCCTGGTTCCCTGCCTGGGGTGAGTGTCCTCCCTCCACTCTGGGGAGAGATCAGAGGGCTTGGGGCCACCATGGGGGCTGTAGGGGAAGGGCCTTCCAGTTCTTTCTAAGGATCCTGTCTACTGTGGAAGAATGTGGAGCCCCAGGGAGAGAAAGCCTATAGCAGGCCCTTTTAGAGGCAGCCAGAATCTTCCCGACTTTTGGAAGCGGACCCATGAGAAGCGGGGCCTGTTAGACTAAACATTTCTCTGTCCCAAATTGCACCAATTTTGGAAACACTTCTCAGGCTGTGCCTCTCTCTGGGAAAAGGGCTTTATAAACCCTTACTGTGAAGCAGTCTCAAGCTGCTCTGAGCGCATCTCAGCTCGAGGGCTTTCAAAGGCTCTTCTGGAAGCCAGCCTTCAGACACTGGGCCTGCAGTAGCACAAAAGCAGCTTCCCTAGACCTGGGCAGGCCCAGGGCTCGGTCTTGGCCTTGAATCTCGAGAAGGCTGGTGGGGGCCAGGAATTAGGGCTACAGAGAGTCCCCCAAAGCCCTGGAGATACCCACACGGGCTGTGCTTTCTATCTAGTAAGTCACACATTAAAAATAAACAACAGGATACAATGTCCCCTCCATGAGTGAGGGTATCTTGTCACTCTGGAGTCAGATTTATTTTTTTTTAATTGAAAATGTTGCTTTGTTTAGAACATCTCTAATTCACCCCAGATAAAGTATTTAATGATCTGTCAACAGAGATTTGAAGATGCAATAATGTGATCAATTTCACCCTCTGTCTTTTGGAAACTAGCTGTGAGGTGCTATTGCTAAAGATGTGTTAAGTAGGTGCTACTGTGAAAGAGAAAAGAATCCACGCCGCTCCCCCCCCCAAACCCTCCTCCATCCCTATAAGGTGACTCTGCTCAGGGAGACCAGAGCATTTGTGGGGCAGAGAGACCGCTGCAAAACCAGCTGTGAATCTGGGCTGCTGACTTCCTCACAGTGGGTGACGTAGTGAATCTCCACATTTTGGCTGTCCTGTTTCCCCATCAGTAACTGGTGGGCAACTCACAGGGCTTCCATAGCTTGAGCAGCATTCAACAAACCAAAGCACTTCTTTCTCTTTTTATGCACAGCAATATATTTATTTCAGACACACAAAAAAGACAGGCTGAAGTCAGAAAATAACTGGGAAGAATGGAGAAGTTTGAAGCCACCTCACCTACTGCCTAAGATTTTGGCTGTATTTTGGTAGGCAGGGTTTTGTATAAGGTTTGGTTTATTTCTAGTTGATTAGTTTTCTATTGATTCAACTGTTTTATTTGGCAACTTTGTGGGTAGAATGCACTCCAGTGTTCTATGTGTGAAATAAAGATGGTTAAGTTATTGACAAGGAATGAATTATGAACTGATGGACATTGAATTCCTGGAAGGGACAGATATTAGGTCAAGGGCTTTCCTATTTCCTCTTTTCATCTACCCAGCAGAGACTGCTTGTAAGGAATCTTTTTTTTTGAGACAGAGTCTTGCTCTGTCGCCCAGGCTGGAGTGCAGTGGTGCAGTCTCAGCACACTGCAACATTTGCCTCCTGAGTTCAAGCGATTCTCCTGCCTCAGCCTCCAGAGTAGCTGGGATTACAGACACCTGCCGCCATAGCCAGCCAATTTTTGTATTTTAGTAGAGATGGGGTTTCACTATGTAGGTCAAGGTGGTCTCAAACTCCTGACCTCAAATGATCCGCTCACCTCAGCCTCTCAGATGTGAGCTACCGCCCAGCCAAGGAATCTTAACAGATGAGGAATCAGGTTTACAGAGCTGCAGGCCTCTCTCAGGGTTCCTAAGTGTGCGGCTAGGGTGGCATCCGATCCCTAGCTAGGAGGGATCAGACAAACTCCCCTGACTTGGGTGGAACCAGTGACTTCACCGCAGACTTCAGCGTGTCCATCCTGCCCTTGGGCTGCCTGTCACAGGGGAAGAAGCCCTCCCCTCGCACAGCTGGGCTGCTGAGCTACACCCACACCCAATGCCACAGGAGAGATGGAGTAAGGCGGGAGGCATGTGCCAATGAAGGAATCTTTCCCTCTGAGATTTTCCCGGAGCTGTTCAAATGATATTCTGATCCCTGACACTTTCCATCTCCTGCCTCAGTAGTGACCAGCAGCCTCCCAGCAGCCCTGCGGCTTCTCCACCACATTTCCCTGATCCAGCAATTTTTCCTTGGTGCATTATTTTCCCCTGATTTTGAAATTCCCTGTGGATGATAATCAGACACTGAGCTCCGCACACTTGGCAAATTTTGAGTTATAAAAAAAAAAAACAATGTTTGTTCCTGTGACAACTTTTTTATCTTTCCCCATGAATTCTAACAAATCCGGTTTTCACTTAACTCTGGGCTTTTTCTTGAATTTCATTTCGTAAAGCTGACTCCGCGTCCCCAGGTTTTTTTCTGCTCTCATGGGTTTGGAGCTGCTGTGTGGCTCTGGCTTTGACAGTACCAGATCCTGAGGAAGACTCGCATTATGTCCCTTCTGATTTCCAGTCCTAATAGTCCTAATGTGTCCTCTGCAATTTAGAACATTGACGGTCAATGGAAAAAGAAAGAAGAAATGAGCCCTGCCTGCACTAGGGCTGCCCCAGCCGGGCTCTGTGGATAAGCACTTTAATGTCCTGAGCAATAAAACAACAATAAAACCTTACACAGCCATGGAAAACTGTGGGCGCAACAGGCCAGCTCAAAAGTCAATTGATCCCAATTCTGCCCTGGGGTCTACCTTGGTAGGGGCCACTCCCTGTTGCTGTGACAAGATGCAGGGAAGATGAAGGTCCCAGAGGAGAGGTGACCCTTTAAACTCAGTCCTTCCCACCCCCCACCCCCCACCCCTGCAGCCGTCTAAGACATGGCAAGTAGCCAAAAGAGATTTCTTCCTTCTTTCCCTCCTGGAAGTGAGAAGCAGGGAGGTAGTAAAAGGGTGGTGATTAAGTGGTAGCAAGAAGGGGCACAGACCTTGGATTGCCCGCCTGTGTGCTGAGAATTCGCTAGGGGTGGGGAGATGACACAGGTCAGGGGCAGATGACATTTGGAGAGAGGCCCATAATCCTATGAACTATCATGAGCTGGAGTATGGAAGGAGAAACCAGAAGCACATTGGAACTGGGAGTGGGCGACGGCACCAGGTCAGACTGAGTCCAGGCAGCTTCTGCTCTGACTAGCCTGTGGGACCACAGCACATTTCTTAACCTCTCTGGGTCTCAGTTCCTACCTGTCTACAAGGGAGACTGCAACATTCACTGCTCAGGTCTGTTCTAAGGACAACGGGAAAGAACACGTGTTTAGCACTGAGCTTGGTGAATAGTGACTTTCGGCAGGTACTGACTGCTATTTATTTTTTACTATCATTGCTTTTGATGCAGGAGGGTTGAAGGTTACTGCGACAGCAGAGATGGCAGCCAGGAGCCCTGCCTTGGGGCTGAGATGGTTGTGTGTCCTCAGACACATGATTGGGCTCTCCTGGCCTCAATTTTGTCTTCTGCAAAATGGATATATCCATAATACTTACTCCACAGGACTGCAGCAAAGATAAAATGAGGTGATACTGTGAGTGCTCACAGTGGTCCCAACACATAGCAAAGGCTCTGTAAATATTGGCTCCTAGGGTGGTTCTTTAATGATGCTGACAGGATCGAAGTCAAGGAACAGCCTTAGCATTATAAAGGCAAGTGGATGCGAACACCTGTGCTTCCCTGAGGACACACAGTGGGTAAGGAAGAGGCCCTCTTTGCTTGAATTGGTCAGGGAGATGAGGAAGGCTTTGAAAAGGAACTCTAATTTGTGACTGGTTAGCTCCGTTGGTTGAAAAGGAAACCTAACATCCACCCTAGATTCTGAAGGGCCATGGCTGCAGTGCTCAGTGCCGGAGCAGGGCAGGACCAGAAGTTGGGGGCACAGGTGGACATTTGGACCAGATGTGAGGAAGAACTTGTTAACATTGCATTTAATTTTGTCACAGTTCCCACATACACAGAATGAAACAAAACAAAAAGAGGACATAGGAAGGATACACAGACAAATTGTGCTCACACCTGTTTTGTCTCTCACCGGGGGTCTACCACACCCACATTCACTTTTATTAATTTATTGAGAATTCTCACAGTGCTTCCTCATGCAAGCACAAATATGTATTACCTTCCTTCTTTTTATGTAAAATGTAGCTTGCATTTTGCACTGTTTCACACATTTTTTTTCTTTCTTTTCTTAAAATATATCCTGGAGGTCTCTCCATGTGAGATTCTTGATTCTTCCTTAGCAGTGTGGTAGAGTCACTGGGCAAACGTGCCATGATTCCATTCTCCATAGACAAATTCTTTGGCTGTTTTCAGTCTTTTGTGACTACAAACAATGCTTCATTGCCCGACTTTGGCTTGCCACAGACCCATTGCCTTGGCTGTACTTACGTGATTTTGTGTGTGTTTGGATGGGGTGGAGATTAGAAAGACTCAGACCCAAAAGTGGGATTGCTGAATCATAAGTTAAACAATATTGTGATTTTAGTAGATGTTGCCAGATTGACTGCACATGGATTGTGCCATTTTGAACTTCCATAAAAAATGCACTCGGGATGGGCATGGTGGCCCATGCCTGTAATCCCAGCACTTTGGGAGGCTGAGGCGAGAGGATTGCTTGAAGCCAGGAGTTCAAGACCAGCCTGGGCACCATAGTGAGACCCCCATCTCTACAAAAAATGAAAACAGTAGCCGAGTGTGGTGCATACCTGGAATCACAGCTACTGGGGAGGATCACTTGAACCCAGGATTTTGAGGCTGCAGTGAGCTATGATTGCACCACTGTACTCCAGCCTGAGCAACAGAGCAAACCCTGTCTAAAAAAAAAATGCCCTCAAATGTCCATTTTGCCACAGGTTCCCTAGGATTTTTCCTGGTCTATCAGGTAAGAAGAGGTTTCCCCAGCATGATGTCAATCTTTCTCTTATTCACGAGCGTACAGGTGCACACGTCATTAGCATTTCTTTTTCTGTGATGTATCTGGTCATGTATTTAGTCCATTTTCTAGTTGAGTGGTTGTGTTTGGTTTCCTTCTTGATTTCCAGAAGGTGTTTTTCTATTAAGAAGGTTATCTCTGTCTAATCAGAGGAAGAGGGAGGAAGAGAGCCACCTGTCAGCAGATGTGTTGGCAGGGATGTTGGGAAGGGGGATTCCGACCGAGTTGGCGGGGGCTGGATGGGCAGGTGTTGTTAGTAATAACAAGTTGTTATTATCACTGCCCATGTGTCAAGGCTCAGCTCAGATCCAACCTCTGCAAAGAAACATTCCCAGATCTGCCCAGTTGGAATTATTGTTATCCATGGCCAGGGCACACCTCTGCGGACATAATCTTCCTGATGACCAGTGAGTGGGCAGAAGGTCCAGGAGAAAGCGTTGCTGGGGAAGCTGGGGGCTATGCATTCCCCATGCCAGCAGGGCTGCGGGTCACTCCAGGCATGGTCCGTCCCTAATCAGGACGGTGGGAGAAGTAGACTAGACTGGCTTCCAGCTGATTTGTGTGGGGAGCTTTTTAACAGCACACATGTCTGGTACCAGCCTCAGATTTGATTGGCTCAGAGGGAGAGGCAGCCTGTGGTTTTGTTACATTTGTTTGTTTTTTGAGATGAAGTCTTGCTCTGTCGCCCAGGCTGGAGTGCAGAGGAAGGAACTTGGCTCACTGCAACCTCCTCCTCCTAGGTTCAAGTTAAAGTCATTCTCTTCCCTCAGCCTCCTGAGTGGTTGGGATTACAGGCACGCACCACCATGCCCAGCTAATTTTTGTATTTTTAGTAGAGACGGGGTTTCACCATGTTAGCCAGGCTGGTCTCAAACTCCTGGGCTCAAGCGATCCACCCACCTGAGCCTCCCAAAGTGCTGGGATTACAGGCGTGAACCACCATGCCTGGCCAACCTGTGTATTTTGATGTGCAACCATTAGTTGAGACAGTGATGAATGTTAGGATTCCTCTGATCCAGACATTTGGTCACTGTATGTCTCCTGCCCAAGGGGCAAACCCCTAGGAGATTGTATCTTCCTGAGAGTAGACATATTCCTCATCAGCATGTAACAGGCACTCAGAAAACGTCTGTGGAATCCAGCAGATGAGGTTATCTCCTTCTTAAGTCTCATTTTCTCATTTCTGCATATGAAAATGCACTGCAGGGAAGGGAAAATTTTGTAACCTCTAAACTGTGGATTTGATCCATTTATAACACAAAGTTAATCTAGCCCGAATTAATCATCCTGAAGCTATTAGCCATTTGGAATCTCTCCCCAGTGGGACGAAGGGGTCGTGCATTTACAACGTGTGGACTTTATGAATAATTGTTTCCCCTTCAATGCTGAGCTTGTATTTTCTTGATGAAAAAATCCATGGTTTTTTCCCACCTGATTTGAGGCTGCTGTTCATACTGGAAAGCTTCTCAGCCCTTGCTTTAATAACTCTGGCTTCTTTGACCTTTCATCTCTGCTCCTCTACCCATGCCCCTAGATTTGATAGAAAACTCCAGAGTGTGTATCCAGCAAATGGCTTCTGGGGGAGTGAGTGTGGGGGCAGGCTTGTGGGCTCCCTGAGTGCATTTTCTAGCACTTTCACTTTTAAATGCTCCTAAACAAGCAGCCAGCACCACTGGTCATTAGGGAGGCCTTTGACGGAGCTGGTGCATCAGCCCAATTACTGGGGTGCGTCCAGGCTTTACACTGTGGGTTGGAGTCCACGGCACTTCAAGTGTAATCTCTGCTCTGGCAGCCTAAGAATTTGTTTTAGGCTTAATTGGCCAGAGGCTGGTACATGGTCCCCAGTTTTGTCCCCTAAAGCTATGCATGCCGCAATTCAGTCTGAGAGTGGATGAGCGGCTTCCTCAACGTCCCTTTACAGTGGGAACAAAGCCACATCAAAGGCACTCAGCAGAGACCACCTGCCTGCCATGCACCTCTGGCTTGCTGGGCAATGTGGCATGCCCGAGTACCTGAAATGACAAAAAACACAATTCTCTTTCATTCTCAGCTCTAACCATATGCTTTCCCACAATGTTTTTCTCCCATACATCAGCCTCAGGAATAAAACATGTGTACACAAACATTTCTTACCAGTCAGCCTTTCCTTTACCACTTTGTAGCAAAATAAATGACAGTGTTGTCCCCATCCCACTGCCTTGTCAGTGGCTAAGAAAAGCCCTGGATGGGGGATCTCAAAGGCTGGACTGTGGCCCTGGCTCCGCTCCCTGTGACCTTGGGATTGACAGTGAACCTCTTCCAGCCTCAGCTTGTGCAGGAGAATAATGGGAATGTTACTCCCCCTCCAGACTATCTCACTGGGTAATTTTAAAAATGGAGGGGAAGCATCTCTGAGAAGTGCAGAATTATTCAAATTCATAGTGATCCTAATTTCATGACTTGAAGTGGGTGTTGTTTTTTCCCCTTTAAATCTTTGGTGGGCGATTTTTCATCCACTGCAGGAAGTTTCTTCAGAGCTGGTATGTCTGGCAACAGAAGTACAGTTCACCTTCCTCATCTGTCACCATTTGTCACATTTTCTAAAGAAGATCTCTGTAGATCATATGCCAATTTGTTGGGGGCAGTTATCCATCAAGGCAGAACCAGGATCATTCATCTTTAGACCTGGCTGCTGCCGCTAACACAAAGCAGATGCCGCTCTGAAGGGCTAAGAAATGACAGAAACAGCTCCTCTGAGAGGGAGCCACAGCACCCTGTGACTTGTGATGTGTGTGTTCCAGGAAGAAATTGCAAAGAGAAGGCACATTTGAAATTATTGCAAACCTCCACTCTGGTTCTATATATTTCTTGCCCAAGTCTAACACCCAAGAAGGAAAGAAAGTTCTCTGGAGACTCTGGGCCCATTCCCAGATAGATATCTTACAGTGTCAACATTATAATTCCTATTTGGTTCACAGAATTTATGGAAAGCTCAGGTAAGGTATCATGTGACCACTAAAACTTTGGGGAATTACACATCATTTGTGCACTGAATGTTTGAGCATGTGCTCCTCTCTGGGAATACGATGGTGAACAAGCCGGACAAAGCCCTTGTTCCAGGGATCTGACAGCCCTGGGGGGAGAGAACAGATGGCAGGTAATAGCAATCACTGCAGAATGTGATAAAGAGGTGTACGGAGGCTTTAGAACCACCTAGAGGAGGCAACTAACCTGGTTATGAAGAATTGGGGAAGTTGATGAAGTACTAACCATGGCTGAGTGGCTGTAGGGGTAGAGGACGGTCCCACACAGAGGGGAACAGGTGTCAGACTCAAAGTGAAGGCAAAGCGTGTTGCATGACAGCAGTGATTCTCAAAGGGCGGTTCCCAGGTCAGCATCTCAAGCAAATCAAACTCACCGAACCAGAAGCTCTAAGGGTGGGCCAGCAATCAGTTTGAACAAGCCCTCAAGTGATTCTGATTCATACCCTAGTCTGAGAACCTCTGTATTGGAGGAAGTTAGCCAAGAGGTCAGCCCATCTGAGCATCTTCCCTTCTGGAAGAGACATTCTCTCTATCCTGGCCACTGTGACAGGGTCCCTTCTTTGTACTTGCATTCTCTTTTTTTTTTTTCTCTCAAACTACTGCCCTTCTGTGCCATGTTCGACTGTGATGCTTTGTTCTTAGCTCTTGGCCAGGGGTAGTGCTTAACCTCCTGACCTCCATACTCCCCTTACTCCAAAGAACTGCAAAGAGGAATAGACATATCCACAGTTATTGGCAGAGATTTCTTCATCCCTCTCTCAGTAATTGTTAGAAAAAGGGAAAAAATCCAGAAAATTAATTGATATATAAAAGACAACAATATCACCCAACTTGACCCAGTTGACATTTATAGGACAGTTGAGCCCCAAATAGGAATAGACAAATTATTTTCAAATATGCATGGAACGTTTACCAAGATAGATTACATTCTGGGTTACAAAACAAGTCTCAATAAATACAAAAGGATTCAAGCCACACAGAGTATGTCTCTGATCACAATGGAATTAAATTAGAAATTGATTATAAAAAGAAATTTGGAAAATTCCCAAATATTTGGAAACTAAATAATACACCTCTAAATATCATACAGAACAAAGAATAAATCAAATAGAAGGTAGAAAATACTTTGAACAGAGTGGAAATGAAAACAAAATCTGTGGAATGCAACTAAAGCATTATTGAAAGAGTCATTTGTAGCATGAAATGCTTACAGAAAAAAAGAGAAAAGTCTAAAATGACCTCAGTTTCTACCTGAAAAAACTAGAAAAATAATAGCAAACAGAACAAAAATAAGCAGAAGAAATGAAGTAACAAAGATTAGAGTGGAAATATATGAGATAGGAAAGAGAAAAACAGTAAAGCCAATAAAATCAAAATCTAGTTCTTTGAGAGCATCAAATTACCATTATCAGGAATGAGAGAGATGATATTGCCACAGATCCTACTAGATATTACAGGGATAAATGAGAGAATATTAGGAAACAAATTTCTGACAATAAATGTAACACCGTGGATGAACAGAAAAATTTCTTGAAAGACACAGACTACCAATGCTCACTCAAGAAATACATAACCCAAATAGTCCTATATCTATTAAATAAATTATATTTGTAATTTAAAAAACAAGTAAATAAAAAGCTTCAGGCCCAGATGACTTCACTAATGAATTATAAACAAACATTTAAGGAAAAATGATATTAATTCTGTGCAAACTCTTCCAGGTAATAAAAGAGGAGGAACTACTTCCCAAATCATTGTGTAAGACCACCATTACTATCATACCAAAATTAGACAAAGACACTGCATCAAAACTACAGACCAATATCCCTTATGAACATACAAGTAAAAGCTCTTAACTAAACTTTAACAAATATAATTAAATAGTATGTCAAAAAAAATACATCATGGCAAGTGAGATTTATACTAGGAACATTTGAAAATCAATCAATTTAATTCACAATACTAACAGACTTAAAAGGAAAACTATATAATCCTCTCAGTGGATGTAAAAAAAGAGGTGTTTGTCAAAATCCAGTAATAAAAGATGTCAGTGAACTAAGAATGATAGGGCATCTACGAAAAACCTATAGGTAACATCACACTAAATGGTGACAGAATGATTGTTTTGCCCCTAACACCTGAACAAGGCGAAGATGGTTGCTTTCACACAAGAAAGGTAGAGTATAAAAGGTATTCAGGATAGAAATGAAGCAATGAAACTGTCTTTATTCATAGACTTTATTCACAGTCAATATGATTATCTGCTTAAGAAATCTACCAGAGGAGAGAGATCCAAGATGGCCGACTACTAGCAGCTCAGGATTGTAGATTGCATTCCAGCCTGGGCAATAGAGCAAGAATTCTGTTCTCTCTCCCTCCTTTTCTTTCTTCTTCTTTTTTTCTCTCATAAAAAAAAAAAAGAAATCTACCAGAAACAAAAGCAAAAAAAAAAAAAAAAAAATCCTGCTACAATTAATGAGTATAGCAAGTTTGCAAGAGGCAAGATCAATATAAAGTATTGATTAGATTTTTATTACTAGGAATAAATCATTAAAATTACAATAAAATACTACTTATAACAGCATCAAAACATGAAACACTTAGGGATAAATCTTACCAAAAGCTGTGTGAGGCCTGTATACTGAAAATATAAAAATTGATGAGAGAAATTAAATCCTAAATAAATGGAGAAGGATACTTTGTTAATGAATCAGATGACTCAATGTCATTAAGAAGTCAATTCTCCCCAGATTGAAATACAGATTCAATGCAATCCTAATCAAAATCTTAGCAGGATTTTCTTTTTAATTGAGTAGGCAGAATGGCCCCTCAACAATGTCCATGCGCTAATCCCTGGATGAATATGTTATGTTGCATGCCAATAGGGATTTTTTTTTACATATAATTAAGGTTATAGGTCTTGACATAGGGAAATTATCCTGGATTATTCAGGTACACCTGTTACTGGTGGAGGGTGTCTAGGTTCTTGGCATCTTGAACAAAGAATTGGGCAAAACGCACAAACAAAGCAAGGAAAGAAGCAACAAAAGCAGAGATTTATTTAAAATAAAAGTGCACTCCACAGGATGGGAGCAGGCCTGAGCATAGGGACTCAAGAGCCCTGTTAGAGAACGTTTTGTGATTTAAATATCCTCTACAGGTTTCCATTTAGAGAGAGAACACAAATTGCTGATATCAGGAACGAAAGAGGTGATATTATCATAGATCCTGCTAGATATTACAAGGAAAAATAATATTTTGAAACAAACTTCTGCCAATAAATGTAACATGTTGGATGAACAGAAAAATGTCTTGAAAGACACAAACTACCGATACTCAAGAAGAAAGCTTTTCATTTGTTTTTTTAATTACAAATATAATTTATTTAGCAGATATAGGACTATTCAAGTTATACAGGTTTCCATTGGTTACTTGGTGTACACCGTATGTAAATGAAGAGGAAGAAGTAAAGTTATAAAGTCATTTACTTGGCATACGCTCTATGTAAATGGAGAGGATGTTTCCTGTTATAGCTGAAGTGTTTCCATTTGATTTAGTTCTAGGAAGTTCTTAATTCCCTGTCTCCAAACCCTATTCTCCAGCTGTATGTCCATCTAAACTAATCACATGTGTCCTTAAAAGCAAATAACTGTCTTGAACTGAAAAAGGAGGCAGCAGTAGAAAGAGGTGGCTAAAGGAAAAGTCAGAGAGATTCCAGACATGTGAAAACTTCCACGTACCATTGCCGGCTCTGAAATGTAGAGGCCCACGTGGAAAGAATGAGAGAGGCATAAAGAAGCTAAGGGTAGCCTCCAGATGACAGCCAACAAGGCAATGGGGAGCTTCATCCTAATGCAAGGAATGGGATTCCACCAGCAGTTTGCATGATCCTAGAAGCAGAGCATTCCCTAGAGCCTCCAGCAAGGAACACAGCCTGGCTGACACTTTGATTTTAGCTCAGTTAGGATACGTGTCAAGCTTCTGCAGAACTGTGAGATAATAAACTTAGATTGTTGTAAGCTGCTAAGTGTGTGGTAATTTGTTATAGAAACAATGGAAAACTAACACAGTTAGCAAGCTGATCCTAAACTACACAAGGAAATTCAAAGGACCTTAGAACTGGAAAAAGGAAAAAAAAAAAACTCTAAAAGATAACAAAGAAGACATATATTGTCTGTGTTCAAGACTTCACCAAGATGGTATGGTATCGGTGTAAAGATAGATAAATGGGTCCATAAAACAGAAAAAGGAGTCCAGGAAAAGACCCACATATATACGGTCGATTGATTTTTGACAAAGATACAAAGGCAATTCAGTGGAAAAAGAATAGTCTTTTTAACAAAAGTTGCAGAAATGATTTGATAGTCACATGTAAAAATACAAATTTCAATCCCTACTTCACACTATCTAAAAAATTAACTCATGTTGGATCACAGACCAAAATGTACAACTATAAAATTTCCAGAATTAAACACAGAAGCAAATGATTGTGACCTTGGTTATACAGAATTATATGGATCACTGAAAAGATGAGCCATAAAAGCAAAAGTTGATAAATAGGACTTCATAAAAATTAAATACTGCTCTTCAAAAGATACTGTAAAGAGTATGAAAAGGCATGTCACAAAGTGGTAGAAAATATTATATGTGTTATAGGACTTTTATCCAGACTGTATAAAGAAATGTTAAAACTCAATACAAAAAGCAAATAACCCAATTAAAAGGGCAAAAGATTGAAACAGATGCTTTATCAAAGATGACATACAGATGGCAGATAAAGCTTAAAAGATGTCTGACATTATTAGTCAATAGGAAAATGCAAATTGAACCTCAGTGAGATGCCACTTGTATTAGATCATTTTTAGACTGCCATAAAGAATACCTGAGACTGGGTAATTTATAAAGGAAAGAGGTTTAATGGACTCACAGTTCCACAGGCTTAACAGGAAGCATGGCTAGGAGGCCTCAGGAAATTTACAATCATGGCAGAAGGCAAAGGGGAAGGAGGCACATCTTACATGGCAGCAGGTGAGAGAGAGGGAGAGAAAGAGCACAAGCACAGGGAAAACTACCGTTCATCAAACCATCAGATCTTGTGAGAAAAGCAGCCATGAAAAGGAAGAACATTCTGACACAGGCTAAAACATGAATAAACCCTGAGGACATTATACTAAGTGAAACAAGACAGTCACAAAATTTCAAACATTGTATGGTTCTATGTATATGAAGTACCTATGGTAGTCAAGCTCATAGTGACAGAAGGCAGCCTGGGCAACAAGGCAAAACCCCATCACTACTAAAAATACAAAAAATTAGCTGGGCGTGGTTGGGTGCCCCTGTAGTTAAAGCTACTCAGAAAGCTAGGATGGGAGAATCACCTGAGCCTGGGAAGTCGAGGCTTCAGTGAGCTGTGATCATGCCACTGTACTCCATCCTGGGGAAAGGAAGTGAGACCCTGTCTTAAAAAAATAAGTGTAGTTTATATGTTAATTATACCCCAAAGCTGTTTAGAAAATTTAATGAAAAGAATACTTGAATACATAATGTAAAGACAGGAATTGTTATGAAGTCCTTGTGTACTTTTTATGAGTTTGAAAAAATTATCTTAAAGTTCACCTGGAAGAATAAACAAATGGGCATAGCCCTCCTAACTCCCTCACATATATGCCATTCCCTTTTCCACAGAAAGAAGCCCATACAAACTGTTGTAAAGTAGTACATTCACTCATTTATTCTTTTCATCTTTCTCTTAAGGGTTGAGATCCTGCCATTGGCCATGGCCTTTTGCATTGGGGGGCAGAGTGCCAAAGAGGAAGAGCACCAGGTTAGGGTTGTCTGATTCCCAGTCAAGGGGGAGACAACTTGGAAAACCATCATGCAAAGTGCACATGGGAAAAGTGGGCAGAAAATCCCTTCAAGGCCTTGTAAGCCTGCTTATGGTAACTTATCAGATGAATTCCTATAAATCTACAGATGTCAAAGCACAAGAGGTGAGAGAAGGACTTTTTGGAAACATGGACCAAAGCAGGGAGATGGGACAACACAGAATAGTTTGTGGAAAGGCCCTATGTTGGTTTCCTGGGGCTTCCATGACACAAACTGACTGACTTGAAATAATAGCAACTTAGCCTACAACACTAGCCTCATAGTTCTGGAATCTAGAAGTGCAAAATCAAGGTGTTGGCAGGGCCATAATCTCTCTGAAGCCCACAAGGGAGGATTCTTTCTTGCTTATTCTAGCTTCTGGTGGTTTCCAACAGTCCTTAGTGTTCTTTGGCTTGTGGAAGCATAACTTTTCTGACTTCTGCCTCCACTTGCACACAGTGTTTCCTTCTGTGTGTATCTGTGTCTTCACATGACTTTCTTATAAATATAGCAGTCATTGGATTAGAACTCACCATAATCCAGTATGGCCTCATCTTAATTAATTACATTTTTAAAGACCCTGTGTTCAAATAAGGTAACATTCTGAGGTTCCAGGTAGAAACAAATTTGGGGGAGATACTATTTAACCCAATCCAAGCTATGTAAAATATGCATCGAGAAAACAGGAGTATAGCGAGTAATAAGGCTGAAAATTTAATTTAGTGCTAGATCATGCAGATCCATGAATAGTGGGCCAAAGTTGTGTAATTATTCTAAAGGCAATCGATTCCCTTTTCATGATTCTGAGCAGAGCGCAGAGGGAGTTAAATCAGTACCTTTAGAAACTGTGTGATATCTAAGTGGTAGATCAATTCAGAGGAAAGAGACTATGCAAAGCACCTGGAATCTGGAGCTAATATAATTATCTTCCTTATACTCAAGGAGGCAGATCCCACAGGCAAGGGCAGGAGCGAGACTGAATTATGAGAAAGGGCACTGGTTGGATAACTGGTTGGATGTGGTAGAATAAAGGAAAGGCAGAATTGAAGGTAAACCTGAGGTTTGCAGCCTGGTTCAAGGAGGAATAGTGATGGTATTAACCAACAGACTTGGTAGGCAAAAGCAGCAGCTAATTGCTTTAGGGGCTGAGGGCTCAGAGGGTAGGAGTCAAATTTGGTTGTAAAAATCGAATCTTACCTAGCATGAGTCATGTGGAACAACCCAACAAGTAAACAGTTTTGGAGGTCAGGGAATGATAGTTCTCCTGGACGCTCATCCAGGGCTTTGCTCATGGCACTGCCTTGCATTGGGATTCCCATGGGCAGCTAGATAGAGGGAGTGGAGCTCAGGAAAGAAACAGACTAAAAATGTAGATTTGCGGGGGATGTCTTGCCTGACCAGTGTAGAAACTTGGATGAATGTAGGAAGAAACTGCTTCTTTCTAAGGCTTTCTCTTCCCCTAAAATTTTGTTGTCTGTGATTGGGCTGCAAACCTGTTCTTGAACCAGTCAATAGCATAACTTTCTTGGACCAATCATCTGGAATGGAGTTTGAGGCAGGGATGGAACAAATGTCTGGAAGTCAACCAATCTATCCAGAGCATGTATGTCCTGATGTATCTTGTGGGTTACCAAGAGATCTCTTGAGGAATCTTCACTCTGGTTTAAATACAGAATCGTTTTTGTACACTCAGTCTTAGGCAGTGTCTCAGTCCATTCATGCTGCTATAACAAAATACTTCAGACTGGGTAATTTCTAAATGAGAAATTTATTGCTCACTGTTCTGGAGGCTGGGAAGTCCAAGATGAAGGTGCCAGTGGCTTTGGTGTCAGATAAGGGCTGTCAAAGATGGCATCTTCTAGGCTTATCCTCACAAGGTGGAAAAAGACAGCTTTAAACCCCTTTTATAAGGACACTAATTTCATTAATAAGGCTGGAGCCCTTGTGACTTAATCACTTCCCAAAAGGCTCCATTTTTTTTTTCCAGTGGTATGCCAGCTATGCACACATACAGGGTATAGTACCTTGAAAAGGCTCCATTTTTTAATACCACCACCACAATGTAGGCATGAATTCTGGAGAACACATTTAGACCACAGTGGGCAACTGTGCTACCAAGGCAGGAACAGGTGAGTCTTCAGATAAAGATAGAGAAGGAGTGGCTAGCAAGATAGAAGAACAAGGTGCCCACGACCACAGACACATTAGCCCAGAGAAGTTAAGGAGGTGAACACTTCCTCTAAAGACTTTATTTTAACCTTCATCCAAAAGGTAATTTGCATGTGTTGGCCTCAAGTAAGAGCATCCACATTTTGAATAGCCTGCTTCTCTTCCCCTCCTGTCACCTATGCCCTATATGTCCTGCTCTTAAAATTCCACAAGCCAAGAGATTTCACTTACAGCATCATCTAGAAGCAGACCAGCACCCACAAACCAGAACAGCAAATGTGTCTGATATGGTTTGGCTGTGTCCCCGTCCAAATCTCATCTTGAATTGTGGTTCCTATAATCCCCATGTGTTGTGGGAGAGACCCAGTGGGAGATAATTGAATCATGGAGTAGGTTTTTCCCAAGCTATTCTCATAATCTCACAAGATCTGATGGTTTGATAAGGGGCTTCCACCTTTGCTCAGTTCTCATTCTTCTCCTTCCTGCCACCATGTGAGGAAGGACATGTTTGCTTCCCCTTCTGCCATGGTTGTGAGTTTCCTGAGGCCTCTCCAACCCTGAAGAACTGTGAGTCAATTAAACCTCTTTTCTTTATTATTTACCCTGACTTGGACAGTTCTTTATAGCAATGTGAGAATGGACTAATACAGTGTCCAAAACCACTGAGAACCAAGTTCTGGAGTAGGGCCATGTGTGCTTGCACTTCCCATCACATATATAATTCTGCAGAACAGCAGAGAGCAGAAATTGCCAACAAGAAAGTTAATGGCCAAGCCTGGTACTATTCCCAGCCCCCATAGAGGGTGCCAGAACTCAGCAAAGTTCACAGATGGAGCCCACTTAAGGAAAATGGCACCTCCTAAAAACCAGTATGGCATCAGTATTAATTGCCAATAGGGAGGGGAAAACAGAGGCCATGACAGGCAGAATGGAGCTATGGTCGCCTGCTTCTGAAAGAAGGCTGCTCTTCATACCAGTCCACTAAGCTGCAGACACTTGCTGAAGAGGAAAGTGCTCCCTGAGGCAAGCATTCAGCAGAAAAAGCCCTTAGACCTGATACATTTCATCCATTGCTCACTGACCCTCAGTCACACCAAATGGCCCAGTTGCAATCCACAGCCTCATTTGTTTGCTCACCCAGCTGTCTGGCTTTAGAAACCTGAAGAGTTAATGATGGAAAAATAAACTTGGTGCATGCACTTCTAATAGGTGTAATGTTTGCTACCTGCAGATACACAAATGGCACTGTTGCTAGTTGGGTTTTCCTTCCAATGAGACAGAGATTAATTACAAGAGGTAAGCAAAGAACCCCATTCATGAATTTGGGACCATGCAGTGGCAAAGACAGAGACATATTGGGAGTGTCTACACCCATGATGCCTGTCAGAGGAGGACTCCAACAGATGGACTTTAAATGCATATACTTTAGAGAAGTATTTCTTCCTCCATGGCAGGAAAAGCAAATCCACCAGGCTCTCTAAGGAGACAATCTGGATGCAGAACAATAATGTTCACCATCTGCATTTCAAAGTCACTGCAGACATGGATCAGGAATTGGAAGAGAAGTTTGAATAAATATCTCATGGAAGTCACTTTTACTCATTGCTCTTGCAGGCTCGCTAATCAGTCAAAGCAACAACTGTTACTGACATGCAACGTTCATAAATTTGATACTAAAGCATAGCCAAGAGACCCCTATCCCTTTGAACTTATGTCAGCCCATTAAGCTACTCCCAGTGAGTGGAAACTGGTGACCTTGAGAAGGGAAAATGATGAAGCTAATAAAAGAGCCGTGCTGACCTGGTAAGAGGTGGGGCACTGAGGCTTTGGGGTAACAGGATCTTTCTGAGAGAACGCTCCTCTTTGATGGATGAGTGGCATTCATAAAGCTCTATTCTTTTCCAAGGTGGGTGTCTCTGAAATGTTCTAGTATTCTGGAGTCTGAGATTCCTGTTTACCCCAATACCTACAATAAGATGATATAGGATCCAATGGGCTGTGCACACTCTCTGCTCCCTCCCCTGGGCAGAGTCTTAGCTCCAAGGGGCCACACAGACCAGGACTAGTCCTATAGCTTGGGAAGATAGACCAGCTATCATCTTGGGAGGAAGGATCCTACCATAATAGGTGGGATGAGCCGGTAGAGGAAGGGAGGGTGGGAAGTAAGTGGAAAAGAGGAAACCTCCCCTTTACATTTTAAGGTCGGCATCTGGTTTGTCTGTCACTGTTTCCCCAGCACCCAGAACAGAGACTGGCCCATAGTAAGTTGTTGCCTGAACAGTCTTGCATCTCTCCCCAAAATCTTTTGTAGAGTAGTGGTTCTTATACCTTTGTGCTCATTCAGGGGTCTTACCACAGAGCTATCATATTGCAATCTGAGAGTGGTGTTTGGATGGGACTAAAGTCTTCACTTTTGCAGCTCCACAGGCTGGTGTGCAGACCCTACTTTTAGAAATATTGCATAGGATCTTAAGACGGGCTTTCTTCCTGGAATGCAAATATAATGAGACACTCAGGAGCCGGAACCTTCAGACTCCTGCAAACCATAGCATCTTGTTCTTGGTTTTGATCTGACTCATCTGTAAGCCAGTCAATCATTATTTACTCATCAAAACAGACAGTGAGAAGGGAGGGAGACATTCAGCTGTCTTTCTTTCTTATACTATGAATAAGCTCTTGTATATTCTATTTTTGACAGTAAAATAGAAATTAATCAAAGACAGAATGTCCTATTTGATTATAGGAGCCATCCCTTGAATGAGAGCCCTTACATGAAACATTAACTTCAGGCAATGTTCTGTCTGAACTAGCTCATAATGGCCGATTGTATACATTTCTTCTCAGCTCCCTGTTCAGCGAAGCCATGTTGGTAGCTTGAAATTAACCATGATGGGAATATTTACACTACAGCAATTGGCAAGTGTTATAAATCAGAGCTTTTGTTAATCCTCTAGCAAAGCACCACTGGCTTTGGCTTGACCAGTCACATCTGCTCTGAAGGTGCAAAATCTCACTTTGCAGTTCCAGAGAGAGAGCAGAAAGCTTCCAGAACAAGGCTACATCATCACTGGGGCCAGGACTAAATGCATAACCATATGATCCCTGCAGGATGCCATGATGGCAAGGATAATGTGACCTTCTGTGTTATATGGCAGAGCCTTCTGGGCACCCCTGGACACTTTTCTGCCTACAATCTTCCCTTCTCTTACCCCATCTACACTTATCATTTTATTTATTTTGTTGACCAACATTTCCTGAACACTTATGTGCCTATCCTTGTGCCTGGTACTGAGGGGCTTGAAAAGGTGTTTGAAGCTTGTCTCTAATGGAATTGGGATTGGGGAAATAGAGCCAATGCCTATGAACACATTCATGAACCACAAAATGAAAACTGGCAGCAACCTAATGTTCAGAAATGACAGAAACCAGGGTATACTGGAGGCCTCCAAGTGAATTCCTTGCTCCTCTGTCATCCTGCAGATGCCTGCACCTCCCTCCATTCCACCAGCAACCTCACTATATTCTAATGTCCTGTTCACACTTATGCCTCCTCTGCACCTGCCCTGGAACTCCACAGGATAGCACTGTGGTCTGATTGTCTTTGTAGCCACACTCTGTACATCACAGTTTCCAGCAGATGTCTGACAGAGGGGTAAGTGGACAGATGGATGATCTGAGCCTGAAAAGTAGAAAGGACTCAAAAGTCAAGTAAGTGTTGGGAATGTAGGTGGGGCTGGGATAGTGACAGAGTCAAAAAAAAAAAAACTTGAAAAAGACTTGACACTGAACTTGAACCAGAAGCCTTGAGAAGTTGGTCTGCCTGAAGCTAGACATGCCTACTGCATGTTAGGGGAGCAAAAGGGAATGAGGTGAAAGGGGATGGTAAGACTCAGAGGAGCTTGGATCTGACTGAGTAGGTCAGAGATGTTCTAATTATGCTCTTCCAAAGAAGCCTGAAGCACCACAGAGGCACTTCAGGAGTTCTGTAAATAATTTAAATTTAATTTTCCAAATTACATATTTTATACAGTAATACAATTACATCGGCATACACAAATTTGATTCACACTAAATTCTAACACATTGTTGACCTCCAGTGGTAACTTGTCCTACTAGATCAACTCTCTGAATGAAACTCTGGTCATAGCTGTTTAACGGAAGGCTCTTCTAAGATTGCAGTATGTGCTATTAAACTGCAAATGGTCCCAATTTGACTGGAGTGAATCAAGATTTTTTTTTCCATTTTGTACAATTTAAACCACATACACAAATAAACTTCTTATTGAGGCTGATATGAGATTACCATTTTTTTCCACAGACACAGATTTCAAAGTTTTAGGTTCATTATTCTCATTGACTGACTTCATTATATTCACAAACATTTAATCATTTGAACTCATGAAGGAAATTTATATTAATGTTACATGGTACCTAAGCAGAGACACAGACATTAAAATTTTTGAAATCTTATTGAGCTAAAGCTGGAAAGCAACCAAGGAAACCCAATTTGCCTTTAAAAAGCCAAAATTTACCATCTTGTGAGAAGTGGTGATGGGCTAATGGTTTCTTTGTTTTGGGAAAAACACCAAACTGGAGCCTTTAGTTATGGAAATGTCAAGACAGAACCCTCTTCTGAAATGGAGATGCTTGAGATTCAAGCTGTGGCTTTAAGAAGCTAAAAACTGCTTTGGGAGCAAAGAGGGAAGTTGGCCTGGGTTGGGGTAGGGGCAGATGCGAAGATGCTTCGGGGTAGACATTCTTGATTAAATCATGTCCTCTAAAAGATACGTTGAATTCCTAACCTCCCATACTTTCAAATAGGACCTAATTTGGAGATAGGGTCTTTACAGAGGTGTTACCAGACCCCACCACTTACCCAAAGTTAGCCTTTGGGTTGGGGATTTTCTCAGTATTGTCCCTTTTGTGGTCACCAGAAAGATCTTGCTGGAAAGGGGTCCCAATTCAGACCTCAAGAGAGGGTTGTTGGATCTTGTGCAAGAAAGAATTCAAGGCAAATCCACAGAGTAAAGTGAAGGCAAGTTTATCAAGAAAGTAAAGAGATAAAGAATGGCTACTCCATAGACAGAGCAGCCCCAAGGACAGCTGGTTGCCTGTATTTATGGTTATTTTTTGATTATATGCTAAACAAGGGATTATTGTTTGGCATGGGTTATTTATGCCTCCCCTTTTTAGACTATATAACTTCCTGATGTTGCCATTGTGACATGGTAAAAGCCCAATAAAACTGCATACCTCAACCATACCTCAGCTTTCTGCTAAAACTGCTCTCTGTAACCCTAATGTGACAGGCAAGCAGTCCAAACCCACACCATCTTGGCCCCTGCAACTTGTCATAAGTGACTAAGGTCTGTAATTTCCACCCTACCCAGACAATGTGTAAACTAATGCTTATCTTGACCTCTGTGAAACACTTTAGTAACAATCAGAATGTCCGAAGCTCCTCACTCTCATCTCCACCCAGGAGGTGATTTGCGGAATGTCCAAAGTCCACTGGCCCTCGGAATGTCTGAAGCCCCTCACCCCCACTCCCCGCCCCTCACCCTCACGCCCGAGGTGGTTTACGGGCATAAAAGGTCTTGACAACCTCCTTTCTGGGCCATGAGTTGGAGAGACACGAGTCCTCCATGGCCACTGGCAATAAAGACCCTGCAATATGGCATATTTTTGTCTTGGTGTTGACTTTCTGTGCTCGCTCCAGTACAACACCACGGCATTTGTAAACTGTCATAGTGCTGGTAAGAGTATAGCAGTGAGGATGACCAGAGGTCACTTTCATTGCCATCTTGGTTTTGGTGGGTTTTGGCTGGATTCTTTACTGCAACCCATTTTGTCAGCAAGGTCTTCATGACCTTTATCTTGTGCTGACCTCCTATCTCATCCTGTGACTTAGAATCCCTTAACTTTCTTAGAATGCAGCCCAGCAGGTCTTGGCCTTATTTTACTCAGCCCCTATTCAAGATGGAGTTGCTCTGGTTTAAACACCTATGACAGAGGTAATCAAGTTAAGATGTGATTGTTAGGGTAGGTTCTATTCCAATATGATTGGCTTCTTCCTGAAAAGGGGAAATGTGGAGACAGAAATAAGGCATACACACAGGTGGAGATTACAGTTATGTTTGGTGATTACAGTTATGTTGCCACAAGCCAAAGAACTATTAGAAACTAGGACAGATACTGTCCAAGAGCCTTCAGGGGAGGCATCGCTCTGCTGATACTTCAGTTCAGGCTCCTGGACTCCAACACATTTCTCTTTAAATTATTCAGTTTGTGATGTTTGTTACAATAGCTCCAGGACACAAGAGAGCAGGCCAGGGCTGATTTTGTAGATGATAGAGGTATCATGGCATTATCACCCACCTAGCCCATTAGATAGGATCCAAGCCCCTGTGGCTAGGAGTCAGCCAGCCCATGAGGGAAAGTTGCAAGGGAACTGAGTGCAAGGCTGGAGATTCAAGTTACAAGTTTGTCATCTCTTGGGATTCTACAGGAAGTTGTTTGAAAAAGGAATTCTAGTATTTAAAAGAACTCTTATGGTAGAGCATAGGAAAAATTTGAACTTCATAGTTGCAAAACAAAGGTATTTTAGGAAATCTATTTGTTGGTATTGTGCAATGTGTTGTTTAGGAGCTGCAGTGTAGACATGGTAGACATTCCAGGCAGCTCAAGTCACTCAACCTGGGCCAGAGCAGCCATGCATCCAGTCACTCAGGAGCCTGCTCTTGCTTAGAGCACAACATTTCCTGGAAAAGTGATTTGGCTTCTGAGCAGGGATCTCTCAGGAGCCCTTGGTATCATCATCTGGAGTCTAGCCTGCACCTTGCTGCTGAGCTCTTGAGGCCACTATGCACTCTCCAATGAGAGGAGGTGGTGACTGGACAACACTTCCGCTTAGGGGTCCTATGGTTTTTCTGTTTAATCTGTTGACCTCAAAAAGAGACCTCACTGATCTGAGGGCCTTATTCCTGACTTAGTCTCTTCCCTTTAATTGACAAATAGAGAAGGGAAGAGGAGGGAGGGCAGGGTAGGCCTGCAGATCTGTCAGCAGGGGCCTTTTGAAGACCTCTCCCTAAGAATTTGGGTCTGTCTGAGCTTCTGGCAATGGTTACCTTGACCTTGGCTCAGGAGAATCATCTTTTAACATCTTCATCTATCCGTAGTTATGAGGTCATCTGACTCTTAGTGAGTGCTACTTTCTGGGCTGATGAGTCAGGCAGATGGTTATTTACTGCCCTTGGCATCCTGAACTGGTCTTACTGCCTGGCTATTATAGCAAAGTCCTGATTTTAGGTCATTCTCACTCTTCAATAAAACTTATTATATGTATAATTCAATATAATTTCACATGTATACTTTGTAGGGCTTTGTATAAAAATTCAGATCTGGTGTCCCAAATCTGACTCAAAAAAAAAAACAAAATCTCGTCTGTGTTTGACTTATGGCTAGTGGACTGGAAGTCAGAGCCAGAAGACATGGGAGTTAAAAAGGTCCTCATATTACCTGCACTGTCATCAAACAAATTGTTTGTGAGGCTCAAACAAAATCCTTTGTGATTTACAAAATGCTGTGCACATATAAGGACTTGCTGGTTGACAGAATACACCCTTACCAGGTAGCATCACAAATGGTCTACAGTCTCTTCTTGCGCTGGCTGTCTCTATTCACATTTGCCTGGTCTTTGTAGCTGGTTGCTCTTCAGAACTCACAGGAATTCAAGAGAGCATTGACCCCCATTGAAGGTGATGCTTAAACTTCCAGGTATGGAGCAAGATGCCTGCCTGCTGACCTACCCGGGCCTCTCAGAGTAGCAGACCAGGGGACAGGATTATAGCCTCTCCCTCACCCCAGACATATTACCCACAGATCTGTAACAGGGACAGGATTCTCACTAACATGGTGATATTTGGGGCTAATTAATAGGCTGTCATGTTTGTGGAGAGGGAAAACATATGTTCTTATATTTGGGATAGTTGCTGAAGTCATTGGTCCTTCACCATACATTGCCAAGGACATGCCCCAGTATGAGGCTGGGATAGGTGAGTTTTGATGAAAGGAGAATCCACGTGCTCTCAACATAAGTGACTTTTTCCAGCACAGCTTGCCCTTCTCATGCCTCAGGGCATTTTCCAGAGTCTTACAGCCCTATCTGGCTTTATTCTTTCTGACTCATAGCCCTAAGCCTTTGAACAAGCACTTAATGAACTGATTGTTTCATACATGAAGATCATTGGCCCTGGCCCTTTTTTGCTTCCTTAAATTAGTCCCTTTCCCTGTCTAGCTCTATTTTTTTTTAATCTTTAATCACATTTCTGTGATACTTTAACTCCTATCATCAGGTAATCTGCAAGTTTCTTGGAGGCAGGAATGATGGATTTATTGGTTTTGATTATATTTCACCCTGTAAGACCTAGCTAGGTGCAAAGCACATTAGATATGCCACATGAGCCGTTGCTGGCTGACTTGTGAATGAACAAACTTTAACTCAGTGTAGCCATGATGGAAGAAAGTTTTGATTTTCTCATCCACATTTCCCTAAGCACTTGTGTTAATAACAGTCATAGTGACTAGCATTTGCTGAACATTCTCTATGCATCTGAGCTTGTGCTGACTTATCTCATTTAAGCCCCAGACCTGAGCTAACCAATATGGTAGCCACTAATCACTTGTGACTACTGGTGAATCTGAATTGAGATCCACTTTCAGTATAAAATAGACACTGGATTTCAAAGACTTGAAAGGCTGCATTCTGGATCTATTTAGTTAGATACAAATGTAATTTAATTTCACCTGTTTTATTTTTACTTTCTAAAATGTTGCTACTTGAAAATTTAAAATTACATATATGGTTTATATTGGTGGCTTTCAGTCTGTTCCTGTTGGGCAGCACTGCAGCATAGCAATAATCACAGGTATTATTTGCATTTTGTAGGTGAGGACAACTGAGCTCAGAGAGGTTAACAAACGACTTGAGGTCATATGTTCAATATCCTCAGGAGCTAGCATTTGATCCTAGGCCTGTCTGGCTCTGAGCACTATACACATGACCCCTGCATTTTACTGTTGCTCAAATTTATGACTGAGTGTAGTTTCATTCCAAACAAGAGAGTAAAGCCACCGACGGGCTGATGGAGGAGGGAGGGTGTGTGTGCGTGTGTGTATGTGTGTGTGTGTGTGTGTGTTGTCTACCAGCATCACATATATTGTAAAAACCTCAGCACTCCTTGACCCAGCCTGAGCTGGTAGCTCTTGGTATCCAAGTTCTACCCCCAAGACCCCAGCCTGCACACCTTGCACAGCCCACCCCACCACAGGAGGTTGGCTGGCTTGTTCAGTGTCTTCTTCCAGGAGCACAGCACACAGTTGTCACTCCATATGAGTTTGTTGATTGGTGGAGGATGGAGCTGAGTGAATTTTGCTATGATATATTCTTGACGGCAGACAGAGGTCAGAATGACAACCTTCCTGGGCCGACAGGATGACCAGGCCAGGAATACACTCTGACTTTCGAATCCCATCAAGACCTTCCAGTCTGTAACTCCTATTTATCAGCTTTTAATAAAAGGCATTTCCCTCTCCTTGGTGGCTGGAACAGCAATATTATATATCTGTGGTTTGGGATGTGATGGGAAATTAGTAATTTACTCAGGGAAGCTGAGCAGTGGAAGAGAAGAGAGAATGGAAGCACCACCTGGAATTTGGGAGCATTTTCTAGACATGTTTTTGAGAGCACCTTTATTTTCAGAAACAGCAGGAACAAACCAGTCTTTGAAGACAGAGCCTTTATTGCTTGTCTCAAAAATATCCAAACATGGTGGGGTTGTACAAGTGTCACACAAGAAATTAGGTTTCTCTTTTTCCCTGCAAGAACAAATGTTTACAAGTGTGTCATTGGCTCAGTCTCACGGTGAGAAACATAAATAAACGATTTTGCTTTGCTTTGCACCCAGAGCAAAAACGAGTGAAAACTGTGTGTATGTTTTGGGGGTTGGGGCCTGGAGGCTCTAAGTTGCTTATAGCTGAACATTAGACAAAAAGCCTCTTCCCCCACCACTCCTACTCCCCATTTCCCCCTTTGTCTGTCTGGCTAAAAAACCAATTAAAAGTTTCCTGGCCATTTGTAGGGCTGTTGACAACGGGTTCCATGTCACTGAACTTTGGCTGCCGTCCTGTTCCCGGAATAACAATGTGAGACTTCTAAACTGGCCTCAATGTTAATCATGGCCACGGGGGACAGAGCTGTACAGATTGCTAGGGGCTCTGATCCAGTATGTTCATTCATTTATCTTGCTTTTCCCCGACATGGTTGCTGTCAGCTGCAGAGCTAAATACTAAGGCATTCTGAGGTGGTTAACTTCTGCTGAAGCTGAGAAAATAGCTTTCGGAGCCCCTTATCACCAAATCAATCTATCTGGTAAACCCCTGAAACGAGAATAATATGTTTTCACAAATTCACTTCTGGTGTTTGATGGCCCCGAGAAGTTATTTTTTTCAATTTAGTTTAATTTGTCTCTCTCTTTTTTTTATTTTTGAAAATTGAGTTTTTATTTCCCTTGTTCATTATTCAAAATTCCTACAGAGACCAAGTTTGTAAGAGCCTCGTGGATTTTTCTAGTTTTTAACTAGATGCCGCCCTGTCCCTCACTCCCCTCTGGCTCTGAGCACTGAGAAAACAGCTTCCAGGACCATAAGCCAAGTAGATCTGGAAGCTGCTCCTTAAATATGTTTTAAGTTAACTTCTTGGCCCTAGGGACCTGTCACCTTGAACTGTCTGTCCCCTTGAGCTCTTGGGGTAGAGGACAAGGCTGTCACAACTGATTCAGGTCTTGACTCACTCACCTGGCAGAGACTGGGAGCCAGAACCCATAGAGGGATGGTAGAGATGGCAAGGCCAAAGTCAGAGCTGTCCTGTTGAAAATTAATGTCAACCACATATGAAATTAGAATTTTTTCACAGCTACACAAAAAGGTAAAAAACATGTGGCATTATTTTAATAAATGTGCAACACAATATATTCAAAACATTTCAACACAGATTAAATTTAAACACATTAATAATGAGATATTTTACTTTTCTTTATAGGAAGTCTGGAAACTTCAGTGCATTTATTACTGATAGCACATCTCAAGTCAGCCTAGCCACATTGCAAGTGCTCTTGAACCACATGTGGCTGGTGGCTACCATGTGGGGCAGCCCATGTCTAAGTTAACAGACTTGATATGGTTTTGCTGTGTGACCCCACCCACATCTCATCTTGAATTGTAATCCTCATGTGTTGAGGGAAGGAGGTGATTGGATCATGGGGTGGTTTCCCCATACTGTTCTCGTGATAGTGAGTGAGTTCTCACCAGATCTGATGGTTTTATAAGGTAGTTTTCCCTGCTTTCTCACTCTCTCTTGCCTTTCACCGTGTAAGACATGCCTGCTTCCCCTTCTGCCATGATTGTAAGTTTCCTGAGGCCTCCCCAGCCATGAGGAACTGTGAGTTAATTAAACCTCTTTCCTTTATAAATTACCCGTCTCATATTTCTTAATAGCAGTGTGAAAAGGGACTAATACATGATCCCACCCACTCATTGTCCAGAACAGCTATGTGAGAGTTGGAGGAGGATTGTGCTGAGTCAGCAGGGGACATAGACAACATGTGCCTGGATTGATTTACTAGGGAGAAATGAATAAGGTGATGGGGGCTGCTGACTAGAGTTGCCAAAATTGTTCCAGAGAATACAACACACAGAAGATGCCATGATTTAATCACAGACAGAGGACAGAGGAAACTATAATCTGGGCTGGAAGCATTAGCATCTCTAGTGCCAGATGAATTAAGGCAGGACATACACTCCCAATGCTGAGTCAACTTCCTGCAGCCCAGGGAAGGCCTTGGGCACATGACATGTGGTCAGGGGGCAGCCTCTCCCTACAGGGAGATGCTGAGGACTTGGCCAGTGTGACCACAGCTCTCGGAGATATTGCTTGAATGCAGCACAGCATAGGGGTGACAGGCAGGGACTTCACCTCCAGTTATCTTTGTTATAAATTCTGGCTTTGCCACTTACCATGCGTGGACTTTGGGTAGATGGCTTATCTTCTCTGAGTAGGTTTGTCTCACCTGAAAGATGAGGACAATAGTGATGCCCTACCTCCTAGGGCAGTTGGCAGCTAGAGAGTTGGCATGGCGTGCTTGGCCCCCTAACTGCTCTTTATTGTTCAGAACTGGAAAAAAGAAGTCAAGAGGTGGTTTCTATTACAGGCAGCATTAACAGGTACAGCAAATGCTGCTTTCTGGTCACAGAGAGATGTTTTTAAACCTGAATTAGAGAAGAGGAGAGGGCCAGGTCAGAGGCAGCTCCTGTTTGGCTGGAAAGGGCTGCTTGGTCTATTCAGATGATACATGGCTTTCTTCCTTCCAGGCTCATCCCATTTTGTACCTCCACCACATTTCTGATCACCTCAGTCCTGATCAGGCCCTCCCTTTGTCATACTGCTCTCTTCAAAAATCAGTAACCCAGCTAGAGAAATGTATGGCCTGCAATTCTTTACTGAAGAAAAAGGGTGTTAGGAATTATCATTCTGGCATAATCACTGTGTACGCGTGTGTGTGTGTGTATGTATGTGTGTGCGTGCATGTGTGTTCATGTTTCTAAGACCGAAGCCAAGCCCTGGGAGTTATAATATTTTTCACAATATTTGTATTTCTTCTGTATTTCTTTGAATTTAGGTTTCCATTCATTTGTGTGGACTATAATTGCATTGCAAGCTTGGTCCAGCCCCCATGTCTCCATCCACAATGGCACCTACATGCAGCCTCTGGGTGGGAGGGAGGAAGATTGAGGTAGACCCCCCTCCCTATGGAATATGCTTTCTGTAGCATTGCCCTTGCCACAGGGCATGAGGAAGGCCTGACCAAACCCTTCAGAGCCAAGAGAGCTGGCCCATTTCTCTAGGGTCCCAGGCCACAAAGGCCCTTACCACTCCTTTGCCAAATCCCTGTAATCTTCATTGTCATTATCATCTCCACCACTGATTAAGCTTGTACCATGTGCCAAGCAGCTATGTTCATTTTCTCTAGTCTTCATAATAGCTGCACAGGATGGACATTGTGATACCCATGACATAGGTCTCTGACTACAGGAACGATCCGTTATATTCTGGGGCCACTCGCTTCTAACCTGAGTTACACTTATCCACAGAGAAATAAGCTCTGTTAAGACACAATTATATAAGGGAATTGACTGCTTCCCTGCGATTATCTGCTCTGGGCACTATAATTTTGACTGCAAAGTCAGACAGGGTCTGCTCAGTCCAGATACTTATCTGTAACAGCAAGTAGAAATGTTCTTTTACTGGAGGGTTTATAAAGACAGCCCAACAGATTAGTTGAGAACAACTGAAACCACAGTGTGGAGAAAAACTACATATATTTTATCATAGTCAGTTATAATATTTACTACAACTACTATGTCTCTTTCCTCCACCTTCCCCATCCTGTTTCTTTTCCTCTCTCTTCCCCTTCTTCATCCTCCTCCTCTTTCCTCCATTTCTCTTCCTCATTTATTAATTTCTCCTCTTCTTTCTCCTTTTCCTTATTATTGTTACTAGCAGTAGTATTTAGCGAGAGTCTGATTAATTTCTAGTTCTTTTTCACTAAAGAATTAGTAAATATTTTTTTTTTTAGCAAAAATGACCTAAAAGAGAAGAGAGTTATGGTCAAAGCCTGGTACATCTTTTGAGACATCGTCCAAGTTCTCAGATTCTCTCTGTATGCGTCAATCTGTGCTTATGTGTTCCTACCTAACACTCAGATTTTGCTTCATCGTACTAAGCAGCTGATGTTCAGTCTCTGTGTTTGAGCTTGCTCAAATTGAAGTAGAGAATGATCGATTCAGTTGCACAAGAAACTGAGCTTTCCTCCAAAAGACCCTGCCACAGCGCCACTGCCTGCTTGTCTCACTACCCCAGCCACAGCTTCTCACTCTCTTGGCTTGATGCACAACTCTACCTAGGTCCCCTTGAGTGGCCTTTGTTTTCTTTACATGGCCCAATGCCATGAATGATGGGACATGTTCAAGACATTTCGGGGTTTAGACTGAAAGAGAAATCTTCCACTGAACAAAAACATGAAGACCATGTGTGACACTGTAAAATATTTTTCTTCCTGGATATGAAAGCTCAGGCCGGTCTTCTGATATTATCAGCTGATGTTCATTTGCACAGCACAGTGGCCAGTGTGAATGGAGAAGCAGGCATATGGTCTCACTGTTGTCATCTGGTCACTTTGCTGCTATCTTGTAACCATGCTCTGAGTATGAGTGAGGCATAGGATGAGCAGGAGTTGGAGGAAAGGAAACAGTACAAAGTATTCTTGATCAAGAGTTCACCATCTAGAGAGGGGATCTAGACAAACCCAGAAGACACCATTCTTCAAGAGCAGTTTCATGGAGCACCAGAGTAAGCACTGCAGATGGAGTCTCCGGGGAACTGAGCCAAGGAAAGCACTGTTGACCATCAGTAAAGCTTCCAGGAGAAGGTGGGATAAGGATTGGACATGGACAAGGTCTTGATAGGTGAAAGAGAGCAAGAAGGGATATAAAGGAAAATAATATGCAAAGAATGAAAATCTTCGGTAATGTAACCCATTCCAAGGAGAAAGAAGAGACCAGCCAAGGGAGTTCACACTGAAGACAAGTGGGAGAAAAGATCAGAAGGAAAGACCAGTATTCCTCAGTTTGTCTACGACTGTGCTGTCCAAAATGAGAGTTCGAACACACATGTCGTTAAAGTCGCCTTAATTAAAACCAAATAAATAAAAATGCAGTTCCCTGATTGCACTAGTCACACTGCAAGTGCTCAATAGTCACATGTATCTAGTGCCTGCCCTACTGGGCGCTGCAGTTATAGAGCATTTCCATCGACATCCCAGGTTGCTGAATGCCAGTCTGAGAAATATGGACCTTTTCATGAGGGTGTTGAAGAACCATTTACCATATTTTAAGCAGGTTGTATAAGGGCTAAGTAGCCTAATTTTGTAATGAACACGTGTTCAAGATTTTAGTTAACTCATTAATTACTGAGGGAACAAGTAAGATGTTATGACACTTCAGTAATTAATTTTTTTTTAATTAAAGTGAATTCACATAACATAGAATTAGCCATTTTTAAGGGAGTAGCTTAATTTTTGGTTGTGGCTAAGAAAGTTTTAAAAGTAGTAAACTGATGGCTGTGTGAAGGATGTATTGATAAGGCAAGAGAGAAGAAACAGGACAGCAAGTTGGAGGTCTGCTGTAGGGCACTGGATTTGAGAGGCTGAAGCTTGCATCAGGGATGCAGCAGTGGGGTGAGGTGGGTGACAAAGGGGCAGCCACATTTCTAGGAAGAGCCAGTCAGCCTTATCAACTGCATAGAAGAATAAGTGAGAATTCATAGTCACAAATTCCTGAAAAGTAGAGAGGTGACCAGTTTGGAGAAGCAGATGAGTTCAGACAAGCTCCTGACTCTGAATTGGCCGTATGCCATCCAAGGAATGCTTTCTACAAAGCCTTGGGGGTAGGAGTTGGAGAGGAAGCAACATATGGGACTATCATGTCAATGGCTGGGTGTGGAAAAGGTGTACACGGTGTCAACAGAGGAAACAGCAGAAAGGCAACGTGTGAGCATTGAAGAACGTGCACAGTTAGGGAGAAAGAGAAGAGTCTGCGGAAGAAAAGGAGTAGGTGACAAGGGGTTGGGGAGGGCCGGTTCATTCAGGAAACACGTATTGAGCTCCTGCTGTGTGCCAGGTGTTGTGTAATACCAAGGATAGGGTGGTGGCAATCAAGCAGCTCTTAGACTTATGGTGTTATGGTTCAGGGAGGGAAGAAGAATTTGGGGAAGGGGAAGTGGTCCATATTATTGAATACTGCCAGGAGGTCAGTGAGGAAAAGCAGCAGTGAGGAAAGCATTTGTGTTAGACAAGAAGGCAGCAGTTGCAGGGCGTGGAGTGACAGCAACCAGGGAGAAAGAGAGGGCAGGAGACTGAGGAGTGATTGGCAGGCGAGGAAGCAGGGATGGCAGGCATCACCGCCATTTCCACAGGCTTATTAGGAAGAGGAAGAAGGGAGAAAGGATCTCTAGAGGAAGCAGCAGATTTGAGGAGAGGCTTTGAAGTGAGGAATAAGCTGGATAAGTTACCAAAGAGGGAGGAGCTCAGTGTGGGAGCGATGTTCCCGGGAAGCTGTAAAAGGATGAAATCTTATAGTGCGTAGGTGACCAGTTGTTTTAACAACTTTTTTAAATGAAAAAGTTATGTATGCTCATGGTAAAAATTCAGAGAATAAAAAGGTGTCTCTCTCACCCTTTCCAGAGGCAACTGTTGGTGCCAGTTCTTATATATCTTTCCAGAAATACTCTATGCATATGCAACTATGTGTGTCTGGATGTCTGGATATGTGTGCATAATCCTAAACCCTTCCTTCTTCCTTTTTATTTACACAATTGGGAGCACACACTGTTCTGTGTCTTGCTTATGTCTATTTTACAAATAAGCTTTGGGGATAATCTCCTATATATAGACAGCCATCTAATTATTTTTAATGGCTCCATTTTTAAAATGTGCTATAACTTTTATACCAGCCCCCAATCCACAGGTACTTAGATTGTTTTTGGTTGTTTTTCTATTACACATAATACTGCAAGGGATATCTTATATTAATAGCTTTTTCCTTTTCTTATTGTGGCGAAACATACATATTTTATATACTCATTTTATTGTGCTTTGCTGTATTGAACATCACAGATACTGCATTTTCTAAAAATTAAAGGTTTGTAGTAACCTTGCATTGAACAAACCTATGGGTGCCATTTTTTCCAACAGCATGTACTCACTTTGTGTCTCTGTGTCATATTTTGGTAATTCTTGCAATATTTCAAACATTTTCATGATGATTATATCTGCTATGGTTATTTGTGATCAGTGATCTTTAATTTTGCTATTGTAATAGTTTTAGGGTACCACAAACCATGCCCATATAAAATAACAAACTTAATAGATAAGTGTTGCCTGTATTCTGACTGCTGTACTGACCAGCCTGTCTCTCTCCCTCTCCTCAGACTTCTCTACTCCCTGGGACACAACAATATTGAAATTGGGTCAACTAACAATGCTATAATGGCTTCTAAGTATTCAAATGAAGGGAAGAGTCACAGATCTCTCACTTTAATTCAAAAGCTAGAAATGGTTAAGCTTAGTGAGGAAGGTGTGCTGAACGCTGAAGCAGGCCAAATTCTAGGCCTCTTGCAGCAGTTAGCTAAGTTGTAAATTCAAAGTAGAAGTTCTTGAAGGAAATTAAAAGTGCTACTCCAGTGAACACATGAATGATAAGAAATAAAATGGCTTAATTGCTGATGTAAAGTGGTCTGGAAAGATCAAACCAGCCACAACATTCTCTTAAGTCAAAGCCTAATCCAGAGCAAGGCTCTAACTCTTTTCAATTCTATGAAGGCTAAAACAGGTAATAAAGATACAGAATAAAAGTTTTAAGCTAGCAGAGGTTGGTTTATGGGGTTTAAGGAAGGACGTCATCTTCATAACATTGAAGGGCAAGGTGAAGCAGCATGTGCTGATGTAGAAGCTACATCAAGTTATCCAGAAGACCTAAGATAATTGATGAAACGGCTACACCAAACAATAGATTTTCACTGCAAACAAAAAATAACCTTCTATTGGAAGAAGATGCCATCTAGGACTTTCATAGAGAAGAGAAGTCAATGTCTAGCTTTAAAGCAAGGGCAAGCTAACTCTCTTGTTAGAAGCAAATGCAGCCGGTGACTTTAAGTTGAAGCCAATACTCATTTACCATTCCAAAACTCCTAGGGTCCTTACCAGTTTTACTAAATCTACTCTGCCTGTGCTCTATAATGGGAACAGCGAAACCTGGATAGCAACACATCTGTTTATAGCATGGTTTCCTGAATATTTTGAGCCTACTGTTGAGAACTACTGCTCAGAAGAAAGGTTGCCTTTCAAAATATGTCCGTTTATTGACAATGCACTTAGCCACCCAAGAACTCTGATGGAGATGTACAAGGAAATTAATAGTTTTTACGCCTCTTAACACAACATCCATTCTGCAGCTCATGGATTAAGGAGTAATTTTGACTTTCAGGTTTTGTTATTTAAGAAATGGTTATTGGCAGGGCATGGTTGCTCATACCTGTAACCCTGTAACTTTGGGAGGCTGCGGCAGGAGGACTGCCTGAGGCTAGGAGCTCAAGACCAGCCTGAGCAACATAGTGAGACCCTCTCTCTAGAAAATATAAAGACGAATTTTTAAAATTAGCCAGACATAGTGGTGTGCGCCTATAGTCCCAGATACTTGGGAGGCTACAGCAGGAGGATCATCTGAGCCCAGGAATTTGAGGCTGCTGTGAGCCACGATTTTGCCACTCTACTCCAGCACGGGTAATGGAACCAGACCCTGTCTCAAGAGAAGTACATTTCATATGGCTATAGCTGCCATAGCTAGTGATTCCTCTGATGGATCTGGGTAAATTTAAAACCTTCTAGAAAGGATTTACTATTCTAGATGCCATTGATAAAATTTATGATTCATGAAAGGAGGTTGTAATATCAACATTAGCAGGAGTTTGGAAGAAGTTAATTCCAACCCTTATGAATGACTTGGAGGAGTTCAAGACCCAAAGGTAATTGCAGATGTAGTGGAAATAGAAGCAATGTAACTAGAATTAGGAAGTGAAGCCTGATGTCACTGAATTGCCTCACTCTCACGATAAAACTTTAATGGATGAGGATTTGCTTCTTATAAATGAGCAAAAAACAAGTTTTCTTGAAATGAAATTAACTCCTAGTGAAGATCCTATAAACATTGTTGAAAGGACAACAAGTTTATGTAATATTTGGAATATTACATAAACTTAGTTGATAATGGAGCAGAGTTTAAAAGTATTGACACAAATTTTCAAAGAAGTTCCATGGTGGATAAAATGCTATCAAATAGCATGGCATGCTAAAGAGAAAAGTTTTGTGAAGGGAATAGTCAATTGATACAGCAAACTTCACTGTTGTCTTATTTTAAGAAGTTGTCATAGCCATCCTAACCTTCAGCAGCAACTACTACGTTGATCAGTCAGCAGCCCTCAACTGCTGACTGATCAAGGTAGTAGTTGCTGAAGGTTAGGGTAGCTAGGATCAAGGCAGGATCCTCCACCAGCAAAAAGATTACAACTTTTTGAAGGTTCACATGATTGTTAGAATTTTTTAGCCATAAAGTGTTTTTTAATTAAACTGTATCCTATTACATTGATCTATATTTCCATTTTACACCAGTACTGAAGCAATGTCATTGTCTGGGGTAAATATCCAAGGTTTGTCATCTCACACCAAGGAAATCAGGGATGCAGACACATAAGTGAGTTTAAGAGTAGAGGTTTAATAGAGAGAGAGAGAGGTTTAAGAGAAAGAGAAAAGCTCTGTCTCCTGCAGAGAGAGATGGGGGTTCCCAAGTGGGTCTTCTGGTCCTGTGGTGAAGTGCGAGGGATTTTATAGACCGGCTTGAGGAGACAGTGTCTGATTTACATAGGACCCAAAGATGGGTTAGACCAGGTGTGATGTTTACATAGCATGGGAAGAAGCTGCCCACCCCACCCTGATCTTTTATTATGCAAATGAGCTTTCCACCTGGCTGGTACCATGTTGTCTGTTCCTTATTGAACACGTTATAAAAAATTTCCTTTAATTTCCTTTGGTTGACAAAAGGGAAGACGGGGCTGCCATGTTGAACATGCCCCCATGTAGCCTTTTCCTACTTTCATACCTACAGGCATTCACCCGTGCAGGCTTCTTGCTTGCTTATCAGTGTCTGCAGCTAGATTGTACAGGCTGCTTTTTGTTAGGAAAGAAATAATTTGGGGGTTGCCTTTTATTAAAAGGGAAACCTTAGTGAGGACTTTCTTACCCTTACTGTCTGCCTAAATAATTTCTTTTTAACTCTTATATCAGTACCACACTGTTGTAATTATTGTAACTTTATAATAAGTCTTGAAATAATTTAGTGTGTGTCCTTCAGCTTTGTTCTTATTCAAAGTCATTTTGATTTGTCTAGGTCCTTAGCATTTCTACGTATATTTTAGAATCAGCTTGTCAATTCTGGACAACCAAATAAAATTATGAAGCCAGAAAATGTGAGACAAAAAGGTGACTCAGCTTCTCATCCTCATCTCTGAATGGTGTCTGTCCATAGAACTAGTAAGGAGCTTCCTTCCACCCACTCTTCTCCCAGGACTTTATTTATTTATTTATTTTGAGACAGAGTCTTGCTCTGTTGCCAGGCGCCAGGCTGGAGTGCAGTGGCACGATCTCGGCTCACTGCAACCTCCACCTCCCAGGTTCAAGCAGTTCTCCTACCTCAGCCTCCCGAGTAGCTGGGACTACAGACACGCGCCACCATGTCCAGCTAATTTTTATATTTTAGTATTTTAGTAGAGACGGGGTTTCACTATTTTGGCCAGGATGGTCTCGATCTCTTGACCTTGTGATCCGCCCGCCTTGGCCTCCCAAAGTGCTGGATTACAGGCATGAGCCACCGTGCCTGGCCTCTCCAAGGACTTTAAAGATGTGAATCCACTAATCTTCTGACTTGCATTACTTAGACAAGAAATTTGCCCTCAGTCTTAGTTTTCTCTGCACATAATGTATTTTTTCCTTTGGCTGGTTTTAAGATTTTTCTTGTTATAAGTTATTTTAAATAACATGATTATGAAATGTGTTGGTATGTATTTTTATATACAGATGGGTCCCTGACTTATGCTGGGTTGACTTATGAGTTTTTAACTTCATTGCAGTGCAAAAGCAATACACATTTAGTAAAAACCATACTTTAAGTACCCATACGGCCATTCTGATTTTCACCTTGAGTACGGTATTCAATACATGAGATATCCAATACTTTATTATAAAATAGGCTTTGTATTAGATGATATTGCCCAACTGTAAGCTAATGTAAATGTTCTGAGCATGTTTAAGGTAGGCTAGGCCAGCTGTGATATTCGGTAGCTTAGGTGTATAAAATGCGTTTTTTACTTACAATATTTGCAAATCGGGATGGGTTTATCAGGACATAATGCCACCGTAAGTCAAAGATCATCTGCATATTTCTTGGGCTTGGGGTTTCCTATGCATCTTGGATCTGTGGATTTATAGTTGTTATCATGTTCGGGGAAAACTGGTTATGATTTTTTCAAATATTTTATCCATCTCTCCTAACTCAGAGAATTTGATGCTGTTCCACAGATGACTGCATTTGTTTTGTTTTTAATCTTTTTCCTCTTTCTGTGCTTGATTTTGTGTATTTCCAATTGCTCTATCGTCAAGGGCGTTTAACCTACTATTAATACTATCTAGTGTGTTTTCCATCTCGTGGCAGTTTTCATCTCTAGAAGCTTAGTGTGGGTCTTTTCTTTATCCTTCCATGTCTTGCCTTGGCAAGGAATATAATTATAGCTGTTTTAATGTTCTTGCCTTTTAACTCAGTCATCTCTCATTTATGAGTCTATTCATTGTTGGTGTTTTCCCTCATTATGAGTTACTTTTTTCTAATTTTTCACATTCTTGGTAACTTGTGAGTGGATGCCAGGCATTGTGTATTTTACAAATTGTTTGGTGCTGGTTATTTTATACTCCAATCACAGCATCCTGGCTCTAACCCTCTGTTCCATCCATCATGACTATAATTCTTTGTTTGAAGGCTGTCTTTGTTTCATGGTTGTCTCTGATACTGGAGGCTCCAAGGGAGAAAAAACCAGGTATGTCATGTCCCTGAAGCAGCTAGCCGAGAGTCTGGTTTATTGCAGAGACTCAGGCAAGTATTTGTCAAATGGACAAATAGATGAATAAATCAATACATGGATTAAAATACATTCAAATGATTTTCTGTTTTAGTTATTCACTGTTATATAACCAATTACCTCAAAATTTCGCTGTCTAAAACAATAGACATTTTCTTACATTGCACAGTTCTGTGGTTAGATTAGGTTTAACCTGGAAGTTATTTCGATCCTACTTGGGTCTTTCTGCTGGTTGAAGTAAAATAGGGCAGGAGTTGTCTGGAGGCCACCTGAGATGCTGGGATGTCTGAGCCTCTCTCCCTCTCTGTGTGGTCTCGTGGCCTATCTCTCTGCACAGTCTTTCTGCATGTTCTCTCCAGCTGGGTAGCTGGGCTGCATATATGGAGGCCCAGCTTCTCTCAAGCACACACATTGCAGGAGGAAAGAATCTGAAGACGCCAGCCCTCTTAAAGGCTAGAAAGGGCTCAGGAGCTTCAGCTTCACCTCCACACTTTCTGTTGGTTAAGCAATCACAGGTCACCAGAAGTTCAACTTAACTGGACTAGAAAATCAGTGGAGGGAAACTGAACTCCACCTCTCAATGCAGCACCTCAAATGCATCCACTGTGTGAAGAGGTTTTGATGTCAGATGCGCTTTTCTTCTGACGGGCTCACTGGCCTTAGATTTAACTACAATCTTGGTGGTAAGGCCAGGTGAACCTCTGGTCTCAGATCTTATCCTTATCTGTTGAAGGAATGTTCATAGCAAAGGCTTCAGGTCTAGGCATGGAGTTCCAGCTCAATATTCCAAACTGGTCCTGATGTCACTCAGTATTTTAGTGGAGTGCAGGTTTACTACAAACCCTGGACAGTGATTAGTTTGCATGCCACCTTTTTAGTTTCATACCATCACTTTTTAGAGCTCCTGGTACTTAGAACTAACTTGTTTCTTTCTTTTTTGACCTTTAAGCTGGCTTGTGAACTTGCCTTGAATTTGAAATAGTGCTCATGTTTGCCAAAAATGGTCTGGTTATTCTTGACTACTGCTTGCTTCTTAGATATTAATGTGATTTGGCTAGTTGGCCAGTCAATTAAAAACAAATAATAAAAACAAAGAGATAAATATAGGAAGTCTGAGAAAAAGATCTTTCCCTAGCTCTTTGTGGAATCTTAATTCAGGGAAATATAAACCACCAATGAAAACCTCAGTAAATTTTTCTTGAACACTATAATCACCAAGAGGGCAAAGATAAAAGCATGAAGTTCTGTTCTCACAGCACCTCCTACTGCAGGCATTGAAGAACTTGAGACCTGCTTGTCAGAGCTGATGTTAAACAGAAGCTTGACAACCTCCAGGAGTTTTGAGTCTTTGGTTTCATTTCCTCATGGCTGCCCCTGAAGACCACGATTCCCTTAGACCTGAATGTTATGATGATCCGGGTCTGCTGCCTTTCTCTCTCTCTCTCTCTGAGGTCACCAGAAGTTCAACTAAACTGACTAGAAGGTCACACATTTACAAGTTTTAGATTTCCAAGAAGGTATTCTTATGAGGAGGAGGACCTTTCAAGTTGCATTTCTCTACCTGGGACTTCAGAGTCCATATGTCAGTTATGGAAATGCATGCTTCTTTTCCATTAGAAGGAGAAAGAAAGCTGCTTGTTCACATGTGCAGATTTATACACCATCAGTCAAGCCCTCTTCCCTGGAGACTATGTGATGAATAAATTAGTCTTCTATAAATATATGTTGCAAGCACTCTTATACCATTCAGATCCATTATTATAATTCATCAAAGCCAGTATGTAAATGGGACAACTGCATTACGGAGGGAAGAATTGGGAAATAAAGATTTACCCACATGGGCTCAATCCTTGCCTTCAATATTGTACCTTCGTTACTTGGACTTTACCTGTGTCCTTGGTAAACATAGCAGCCCCATACCTGGCTACCTTCCCATTTTCTTAACCTTTTTGCCTGGGATACAACACATTGCATACATTGTCTGATAATTTCTGCTAGATAATGCTCTGGGCTATTTTTTAAACCGAGCACTTAAGCTGATAAGAGTCATATTTTTCCCATCTGTATTTGCAACATATTGCCAGAGGTTCTGGGCCATAGATATGTTTTTGAGTAAATAGAATACTAAATCGAGGCAATGGATCATAAGCTTTAGGCAAGGAGGCTCTTTCTTTGCCATCTCATAACAAAGGTCGCTAGACTATGAGAAAGAAATGAAATGGTGAGAGATAGAAAGTTTTAATAATGCAGTCATCAGAAAGATCAGTCAAGCTTTTCTTCCTCCTCCTGGACCTGAGAAGATAAAGTCCTCATCAGAGCACAGGAAATATGCCCATTTCCACCCTACACAATGCGTGGTTCTGGGGGATCAATCACAGCAGCTCCTGCTCTCATCTCCTGAAAATCCATCAAACTTGTCTCTCCCAGCTTCAGGGCTTGAGTCATTGCCCTGAGGAGGTACGGGGAGGTGTCCATTGATTGGCCTTTTTATGCACATTTTGAAAAAATAGAAGATGCAAATCCTTCCAAGGCAGGCTGAGCTTTCCATCACCTGGGAAACCTTCACTTCCAGGTGTCCTTGTGCTGTGGCCGGGGCAGTGGTGCGCAACAGGAATAAGGAGTGCCCACATCTTGACTGGCTGCTTAGGAAAGAGTGTGTAGGATTAAAGTAAGAGACTAGAAAACTTCCCTTGCTTCCATCTGCACCCATGCGGCTGTCTTGGGGGATGGGGTGCATTTAGCCTGCCAGGGTGGGCTTGGGTTAGGTAAACTCTGGCAGAAGAAGCCCATGTATTTGAAGGGGGGATTAAAGCAACTGTTCTGCCCTTCCTGACTAATTCTCTCTGAGCTGTCATCATCACCCCACCTCACTAGCTGGAAATTTGGAACCCCAGCTTTGTTTTCTCAGAAGTCGACAAGGTTGATATTTTTAAAATTTGTAATAAATTCAGCAACGGTGCCAAGCGGTGTTGATTGTGAATTACCTCTTGCAGTGCACATGCTGCTGTTAGAGAGTTCTGTTGATCAAATAAACAAATCACTTTTCCCTATAATAGTTCCTAGCTCTATGGTGGCTTAATTCCACTTGTTTATGCATTCATTTTTAGAAGTGATAGGCTATAATACAGTGTCTTGGGAAGTTAGCTTTCGTCTTGGGTTTCGCTGGCATCTGTGACTGTTAAATTTTTGCAAACTTTGTTCCCCTCTATCCTACGGCGTCTAAGCTTTATGTGATGTTTTATTTAATTTGGCATGCAAGATATTGGTCTTCAGTTCAAATTGCAATTTTACATCAAAACCGATTTTCCTGACAGTTGGACGTGGATAGTACATTTTTGAAGTATACATGTTGCCCTGATTCTTGAGGGAAAAATGGAACAGCTCACCTACACTGAACTTTTTCCACAACAACAAAAACAAAATTTCCCCATCCAATGTGATGTCATTTACTAGTCTCCTTCAAGTGCTTTGTGCAATAGGGCTGTGTGAAAATTCTTCAGACATTTCCCAAAAAAACAAGCCCATCAGCACTTTAAATCTACATTGGCATGCATCCCTAACATTAGCAAGAATCTGGGGTTACTGAAGCAATTATCTGTGAATTTTTGAGTTTCTCTTTCAGGAGGTCTAGACTCTGCCTGGCCTCCCATCTCTTTGAGAAAAATACAACTTGATGACAAGCTTTTATAGACCAGTCTTGTTAATGTCAGCCTCACTGGTGCCAAAGCCAGTAAAAGAAAAATTTAAACTTATGTACTATATATCTTCTTAGATCTAGCGAAGCCCATACAATGCATTCCAAAGTGGCTGATTATGAAAAATTAGGTTTCAATTTACATAGTACATTTACAATTGTTCTTAAAGTGGGAATAAACATAAACCACTAATTCTTTTTTTTTTAAATTTATAAGTTCTGGGGTACACATGCAGGTTTGCTACATAGGTAAACGTGTGCCATGGTGGTTTGCTGTGCCTATCAACCCATTACCAGGGTATTGAGTCCTGCATGCATTAGCTGTTTTTCCTGATGCTCCCCCATCCTCCAACCCTTCAGACAGGCCTGTGTGTGCTATTTCCCTCTCTATGTCCATGTGTCCTCATTGTTCAGCTCTCACTTATGAGTGAGAACATGTGGGAAACACACTAATTCTCTGTGAAGTGCTGTAGGGTGGTATTCAGCTATTTCTAAGGTATGATCTCAATTAGCCTTCCAGTTTTACCTCCCACTGCTTCCTTATTCATTGATAATTTATTGCCTGTGCCACCAGGATTCACTGAATATCTGCTATGTCCCCAGCACTGTGCTGTGGGGTAAATAATCTTCGCCCTTCCTCTACCTTTTTGAATCCTTCCATCCTTGAAGGCCAAGAGACATTTTCACCTCTGGTGCCTTCTCAGATGCTCCCAGGCTGCAGAGATCTCTCCTGACTCCTCGACATTCCCCTTGCGGCTCATTTTGCTCCTTCTCTCTTGTTCTGCAAGTAATTCTTTCAGGTTTCTGTATCCTGACATACCAATGGGATTATCACATCCTTGAAGCCTGGGATTGCTTCTTTATGTCTCCCCCTGGGGACCGGCATCTCAGAGTAGGTTCTTGGTATGTGTTCCACTAAATGAGTGGCCATCAGAGTCCCACTGGCCCCTCTTTCCTAACCCCAGTCATTCTTTCCTAATGTTCCACCAAGCACACCCGTGCTCAGAGGCTTCCCTCACTGTCCCCACTGTCTGGAATCCTCTGCTCTCGGTTATCTGCCTGATTCCCTCCCTTCTTCCTCCAGGTCTCTACTCAGTCCTCTCGTTAGAGAGGACTTTCCTTGGTCATTTTGTATGAAATAATACCCTTCCAACACACACACTCTGTTTCATTCTTCCTTAATGCTAACCACCAAAGTTCCTATTTGTTTATGGATATGTCTGCCACCCCTCACTAGAATATAAGCTCCTTAACTTAAAGAGTTGACCTCTTTTGTTCACTGCTTTGTTGGAGTATCCATAACAGGGCTGGATCATGGGAGGTACTCATATATCTGCAGAATGAATGAATGAAAAGGCATGCTTTTCAGGGCAGCTTTACCCTTAGTGTGGGTCCCTCTCAAGGGACTGGTGCAGCACAGTGGTGGTTGTCGGCATCAACTTCAGAGGCCCAGCTGCTGCTGGACTTGAACTAGCCAGGATTGACAGCATGAGTTCTAGAGTCTGCAGCCTCACCCAGGGGCCAGGCCTGGGCTATCTATGTGTCTTTTGGCCAGGTGGACCTCTCCCAACTTCAGTTTTTTTTCACCCGCAAAATGAGAATCTTCACTGTCAAAAAGAAGACATAGCAGAGTTATAAACACGATGCCTGGCACACAGTAAGTACTCAGTCAACATTAGTCATTCCTGAAATGGGCGGGATGGCTCTGGTAAGCTCTCAGCACACAGAGTACACAGGGGTTAGTGATGGCTCTTTGAATGTTCTAGTTCATGACTTAGAGAATGTGGATGCTAATAGTTTTTGTTGTCCTGAAACTCCATTGTGAATGGGATAGGAACTTTTATTTTTTTTTTCTTTATTTCTTTATTTTTTTTTTAGAATAAAAAGAATGAAAGAGAGAAAGGAAGAGGAAGAGATTTTAGAAAAAGAGAGAAAAGGAGAAAGAAAGAAACAGCAAAAGAAAGAAAAAATGAAAGAGAAAGAGGAAGAGATTTTAGAAAAAG
>CAUYQU010019092.1:0-60549 GCA_963574635.1 Cheracebus regulus | reverse complement strand
TTTGCACTGGTTTCTTCCCATTTTTGTGGATTTATCCACCTGTCGTCTTTGTAATTGCCGACTTTCAGATTGGGTCTCTGAGTGGACGTCCGGCTTGTTGGTGATGAAGTTTTTTCTGTTTCTTAGTTTTCCTTCGGGGGGTGCCTGTTCCCCACAGAGCTGGGCCTTCCCAGGTTCAGCTGTGCTTTCTCCGTCCTCAGCGCTTCCAATTGCTGTTCTCCTTGTGGGGATGGGACCGGCCGAGCCCGACTAAAAGGGCAACCAGTCCCGTACACTCCGCACCGAGAAGTGCCGCGCCGGCCAAAATAGTCGCGCTGGCGACCCATGTGGCTCCTTCGCCGGGAATCTCCCAGTCTGTGGGCATCAAAAATTCATCTGCGATTGCGGCATCCACTCGCTCTCTGCGCTTTCACTGGGAGCTGTAATCCTGAGCTGCTGCTACACGGCCATCTTGGATCTCTCCCTTTCAATTCTTTTAGCTGTTTATTTTGGGTTTTACTGCTACATCTGTAATAACATGTTTGTATTTGATACCTCTTGATTTTTGCTTTTAGGTATTATTTATTGAGTTCCCTCTATCAAAGATGAGAAATTAGTTCTCTTTATTTTTTTTCTCTGTCCTAAATACATCCCTACATATCCTTCCTATCTTCTCATTCTTCTAGTATGGTTATAATAATTTAGATTAGATCAATATATAGTTGTTATGATTATGTAAACTACTGAGAGCTCAACCATATAGTATATAATTATTTTTTACTTCCTTGTGAAATTTATTTTTTGGATTAATATTTATCCTGTGTTTTTGTTTTGTGCTTTTAACTTTCTTGGTATTGTATGTACCATTCATGCAACCTCCCACTCTGCCAGTCTAAATCTTCTCTCCAGATGTTTTGACTCATTAGATGTCTATCAGTTTCATCTTCTTGAGGAGATTCCTTTAGGAGCATTTTGGTCTGGAGTGGTTACCAGCTATACCTGGTAGTACAGAGTTCTCATCATTTTGGAGACTTGTTTAATCTCTCCTTTGCTGGATCTGCTGTTATAGCTCATGTCATCATTTTAGCCAGGCATGGTGGCTCACACCTGTAGTTCCAGCTACCTAGAAGTTGAGGGCAGAAGATCACTTGAGGCCAGCCTGGGCAACACAGTGAGATCCCCGTCTTTGTTTAAAAAAAAAAAATTAAGAAGAAAACCTATCCTTTCATTTGCTTGAGCCATGATCATGTCATCATCTTTTTTCATTGCTTCCTTATTTTGCTTTTTTTTTTTTTTGAGATGGAGTTTCACTCTTGTTGCCCAACTGGAATGCAATTGCATGAAACTGGCTCACTGCAACCTCTGCCTCGCAGGTTCAAGTGATTCTCCTGTCTCAGCTTCCTGAGTATTTGGGATTACAGGCACCTGTCACCATGGCCAGCTAATTTTTGTATTTTTAGTAGAGATGGGGTTTCTCCATGGTGGCTAGGCTGGTGTTGAACTCCTGACCTCAGGTGATCCACCCACCTCAGCCTCCCAAAGTGGTGGGATTACAGATGTGAGCCATTGTGCCTGGCCATTTTGTTTCTTTAGAATGGATATTTGTGAAGTAAATTCTTTTTGAGACTGGGTATTTCTGTAAATATCTTTATTCTACTCTGACATCTGATTTGATAGTTTAATGGGGTATGGAATTCTAAGTTGGAAATAATTTCCTTTCAGGATTTTGAAGGTGTCGCTCCATTGTCTTCTAATTTCCAGTGTTGTTAAGAAGTCTGACATTCTGATTCCTGGTCCTTTGTGTGGCCTATTCATTTTTAATATGGTAACTTGTAGGATTAGCTTTTTGTCCCTAGGGTTTTGAAATTTCTAGATGATATATCTTAGTCTGAGTCTCTTTTTGTCCCTTGTCCTAGGCATTCAGTAAGACCTTTGAACCTGGAAACTCATGTCCTTCAGTTCTAAAAATTTCCCTGAATTAATTTGTTGATAATGGTTTCTTCTTGGGTGTTCTCTGTCTAAAACCTCCTTTTATTTGGAATTGGATTTTTTGAAATAATTGTCGTATTTTCTTATTCTTTCCTCTTTTCCTTTCCCTCATCTTGTTCTACTTTTTAGAAAAAGCTTTATTGGGCCAGGCGCGGTGGCTCATGCCTGTAATCCCAGCACTTTGGGAGTCCGAGGTGGGTGGATCACAAGGTCAAGAGATTAAGACCACCCTGGCCAACACCATGAAACCCCGTCTCTATTAAAAATACAAAAATTAGCCAGGTGTGGTGGTGTGTGTCTGTAGTCCCAGCTACTCAGGAGGCTGAGGCAGGAGAATTGCTTGAACCTGGGATGCTGAGATTGCAGTGAGCCAAGATCGCCCCATTGCACTTTAGCCTGGGCAACAAGAGCGAAACTTCTCAAAAAAAACAAAAAAAAAAACAAAAAAAAAACAACTCCTTAAGATTTGAGAGCTACAGTGAAAAAGAAAAAGAAAGATTATTTGAGTTTCTTCTTCAAGATCACACTACCAGTAATTAGCAAGATGGGATTCTCACTCAGGTGTGGTAGGCTGTAAAGGCTGTAATCTTTCTACCACGTAACACTATTTTTTTTTATTAGTTGTATGGTCTAGGTATAGTTGAGAAGGATCTTTTTAATTTTCTTAGTTTTTGGTAATAGAAGAAGCATATTTTCATTTGCTTTTTGTTTCACCTATTTTTACTACATGAAGTGGAAAGAGATTGGTGAAAAATTTTTCACAAGTCAACATCAGCTTGTACCTTTCAATTTAAAATTTAGTGCTGGGTTTGGCAGCTCACACCTGTAATCCCAGCACTTTGGGAGGCCGAGGTGGGTAGATCACCTGAGGTCAGGAGTTTAAGACCAACCTGGCCAACAGGGTGAAGCCCCGTCTCTACTAAAAATACAAAAATTAGCTGGGCGTGGTGGCAGACCCCTGTAATCCCAGTTAATCGAGAGGCTGGGGCAGGAGAATTGCATGAACCCGGGAGGCAGAGGTTGTAGTGAACTGAGATTTCACCACTGCACTCCAGCCTGAGCAACAAGAGTGAAACTCTCTCAAAAAAAAATTAGAATTCCCTTTAAATAGTCATTGTTCGGCTAGGCATGGTGGCTTACCTCTTTAATCCCAGCACTTTGGGAGGCTTAGGCAGGAGGATCACTAGAACTCGAGAGTTCAAGACCAGACTGGGCAACATAGCAAGACCTCCTCTCTACTAAAAATAAAAAATATTAGCTGGGTGCAGTGGCACAAGCTTGTAGTCCCAGCTACTTGGGAGGCTGAGGTGGGAGGATTACTTGAGCCTGGGAGGTTGAGGCTATCGTGAGCTATGATTGTACCACTGCACTCCAGCCTGGGTGACAGAGAAAGATATTGTTTTAAAAAAAAGTCATTGTATTTTTATAGTCATTTTTCATATCTGGTAAGCCCGTGACTGCCTTTTTTTTCATGATTAGTGATCATTTATTTCTCTATAATTTTGAATTCTACTCATAAGATTTCTGTAAATTAAATCTCATTTTCCCATAGGATGGAGTGCTTATTACTGTTGGCACTAGTTTGTGATATTTTTATGCTTAAGTGTTAACCCTAGATTTTTTTCTATATGGAAGAAGTATCAGCTGTTGTATAGTTGTTTTAACAGGTTAGTCCTAGAGGCCTTTGTTTTCTGAGAAATGTGAGGAAGCTTACTCTTTCCAACCTGTGAAGGCGGTAACTAAGACTTTGAGAGGGGATCCATGAAAAAAAGCAAAGGTGCTCATTCTTAAGCTCTAGAATTACTTCATATCTCAATGACAATTAATCGCCCAATTCAGTAAGCCATTAATTTGACTTGATATTTGAAAATAGGGCTGGAAAAATAATTTCTACCAAAAACAACTTCAGAATGCTTTTTATTCATATGCTAGTATATCTAATTTAAACCAGTGACATTCTGGTATATTTTATATAGTACACCTGAGCAGGAACAGCTGATGGTGGTGTGGCTAAGCTGGATGATAAAAGAAGAAGCATATTTTGAGAGGTAAGATAATTTGATTTAGTTAGCTGAGAAAGCTTTTCTTCTTCTGTCTTTGGAAAATTCATATTTTTTGTTTTGTTTTGACAGTACTTCAGGCGTCTCTGCTTCTTTTGGGGAGATGTTATTATTGGTGGCTATGTACTTTCACAGCAACCAGCTTAGTGCTATCATTGACTTGGTCTGTTCCACTTTGGGGATGAAGGTAATTTTCTTTTAAGTTCTTTCTAAAAAGAAGGTGTTTCCAAGTTGGACATTTTATTGTACCGTATTGTTTTCACTTAAGTAATTTTAGTTGTTTAATAGAAATTTCATCTGGAGCACTTAGAAAAAAATGCATTTTGAAACATTTATTTACTAAAATAATAGATACTCATGCAAAAACCTTGGAAAGCACAGAAAAGGGAAAGATATAATTCCATGATTCACAGATACCTAGTATACTACTATTAATATTCTGATGTCTGTTGTTTCTTTAAAGTGACGTATGTGGTGATGTAAAAAACTAATATATGATGAGCATTTACTCATATCAATAAATATTCTAATATAATATAATTTTTAACGGCTGCATAGTATTATAGTCCATTGTTTGGTCTTCTTACTGGGTCCCTTGTTATTTCCCATGTAGATTTTTTAGTTTCTGTATAATGCTTAGACAAATATCCTCATTTATGTAAATACACACACAGGCACTCACACGTATCTCTTCATACACCTGTTGGATCATTTTCTTAGGATAAATTTCTAGAAGATGATTGCTAAGGAAAAGGGTATAACTACGTTAAGGTGTTTCATGAGTACTGCCAGATTATCTTTTAGAAAGATTGTATCAGTTTAAGTGTTACCATTTGTGAATGAGAACTCCTGTTTCCCTAAACTCTCAACATGACCGAGCATTACTATTTTTTTTAATCTTTGTAAATTTGGTTGATGAACAGTGGTCTCACTTATTTTGCATTTCTTTGATTACTAGTGAAACTTGAGTATTTAAAATCTATGTGTTTTGATTGGTTTATTTCTTTTGCGAAAAGCTTATCAGTATCCTAATTTTTCTGTAGGGATTTTGATTTTTTTTTTCTTTCACTAATTCGAAAGGAGAGATATACCATTATGCCTTTTACATCTTACTTCATATATTTCAAGACATATACTTCACTCAATATTGAAACTGGGGCTAACACCCTTTTCCGCCTTCGCCCACTTACTCCCAGGTGAATAAACAGCCATGTTGCTCTCTCTCTCTCTCTCTCTCTCTCTCTCTCTCTGTCTCACACACACACACACACACAAAAGAAACTGGGATTCATTTTAAGTTGACATATAATTTGAAAGTGGTAGTGTTCCAACTCCTGCTTTTTTTTTCTTGAAAAGCTACTATAATATTAAGTCAGTGATGTATATCATAGTATCTTTAAAATTGGAGAGTTCAATATGTTATAATTGACTTTTTTCAGTCTTTTTTGCCATTTAACTTTGCCATGTGGAAATTATTATCATTATTATTTTTTATATAATATATTAAGTGTTCTTTTTGTGGTTTCTATTTTGCTCTTATACTTAGAAATGTTTTCCTTCCTTGGATTTATATAAATGATCACTTACATTTTCTTCTAGTTTTTTTGGTGGTTTCATGTTTTACATGTAAACATTTAATCTACTTGAGTTCTTTTGGTATATGGTGTGATATGTGCAATAAGTGTGTGTGTGTGTATCTGTGTATACACATACATACATGTATTTGTGGGTGTATATATATGTATACACAGATGCAGACACACTCACATATATTTCTCTTCGCCTTACAGAGGGGTAGCTATCCCAGTTCCATGTAATATATAATCTCTTTCCTCCAGCTGACTGAAAATGCCAATAATAGTATTTATTAATTGCTTTTTATATTGGTTCTAAGTATTAACACTTTAATGTTGGATTGAGACAGCACTTCTGAAACAGAATATTTGAACATTAATGTATATCACAGCCATTTTAGATAAGTTCCCTAGAATAAATTGTTTCATATATATTTTTTTTACATGCTGTTGGAATTCTTTTGGTAATTTTAGATTGTTATTAAGCCAAGCTCCTTGAGCAGGATGAAGACGATCTTCACACAGGAGATTTTTACTGAGCAGGTAATTCTTTTTATTCTTGGGTACTTATTTAACTTCCTTTTACAATATTCTTTGGGAGAAAACTTGTGTGTCTTAAGAAAATAATATGATCTGTTTTCTTTTTAATCACTCATGATGATTTATTTCATCATTGAAACTTTCTTAAAGAATAATCCGTTTAAAAGACACTTAAAACTACTCATAACATACCAAAGCATCTTTTAAATTTATATATTTTTGGAGACTTTGAGTAGATACTTATGAGTATACTCTTAGATGTCAATGGTAGGTCATCTCAAGGGGCAATCATTTAATGTGTCTGGAGAAAAAATAAAATGAAGACCTATTTAAACCTTTAGGCTGTGAGATTCATTTCTAACTAGATTACAGGCTAGAGTCTAAATTTCTTATTCTTATACTTAACATGTTCTTCTTTAGCCTTAGCACTTTTGTCCATGGATAAGCCTAAGGATTTTTTTTGTCTCACCCTGTCACCCAGGCTGTAATATAGTGGCATGATCATAGCTCACTGCAACCTGGAACTCCTGGGCTCAAGTGATCCTCCTGCCTTAGCCTCCCAAGTAGCTAGGACTACAAGTGTGCAGCACCACCACATCCAGCTAATTTATTTATTTACTTATTTATTTAGTAGAGATGGGGTTTAGCTATGTTGCCCAGGCTGGCATTGAACTCCTGATCTCAAGTGATCCTCCTGCTTCAGCCTCCCAAAATGTTGGGATTACAGGCATGAGCCGTTGTACTTAGCCAGGATGTTTTATTTTTCAGTGAAGAATTCTATTCTAAAATTTAAAATTAGTTCCCAGATTCACTTGTGAGTTTAAATCTTAAAATACAAGAAATATGTATGTCTTTAAAAATGAACTATTTGAGTAAGTACTCATGGATCCATAATTGTTGCTTTTTTATGGCTATCAATATCTTTATTCCTATATTGTACTCTCCCTCCCACCCTCAACATGTATATGCACGTATACTCCTAAATTACAAATAGTCACATAGCACATGGGAGAATCATATGTTATTTTTTGCCTTTAAATTTGAACTAATTGGAAGGCAACTTTGAAGAAGGTCTTTAAAAAACAATTAGAGGCTATGCATGACATATTGAAAATAAATATTTCTGTTTATATTTATGTGGTGCTTTATAACTCATATGATGTTTTTCCAAAAAGAATATTTTCCCCCTCATAACAGTGCTTTGAGGCAGGTGTGGCAGTGTCCTGTTTTGTAGATGTGAAAAAGATTCAGGTGATAAAGTGACTTCCTCAAATTGTTGAACCCAGATCGTATGCTTCAAAATTTTATTTTATTTTATTTTTACCTTATCACACCACTGTGTATGTATCTATGTTTAAAAACAAAAAATTGGGGAATTACGTAAATCCCTAACTGTACATTTCCTCAGCATTCAAAGATAGTTAAAACATGTAATAATTGATTTTCATCATTCATTTCTAGAGACCACACTTGTATTAGATAATGACAGTCTACTTACTAATCCTCTCTTTTTCAAAATAATTTTATATTTAGTTCTATTATATTACTAATACTATTTTTCCCTTTTAGGTTGTCACTGCTCATGCAGTTCGGGTCCCTGTCACCAGCAACCTGAGTGCCAACATTACTGGATTTTTGCCTATTCATTGTATTTACCAGCTTCTCAGGAGCCGTTCCTTTACCAAGCACAAAGTGTCAATAAAAGTATGCCCCTACAAATAAATAAAATAAAAGCATGCTCCTACATTTATATTTCTTTTTTATTTTTATTTTATTTTTTTATTTTTTTTTTAGATGGAGTCTTGCTTCGTCATCCTGGCTAGAGTGCAGTGGCATAGTCTTGGCTCACTGCCACCTCTGTCTCCTGGGTTAAAGCGATTCTCCTGCCTCAGCCTCCCAGGTAGCTGGGACTACAGGTGTGCGCCACCCTGCCCGCTAATTTTTGCATTTTTAGTAGAGACGGGGTTTCATCATGTTGGCAGGCTAGTCTCAAACTCCTGACCTCAAGTGATACTGTGGTCTTGACCTCCCAGAGTGCTGGGATGACAGGCATGAACCACTGTGCCTGGCCTATATTTATGTTTCAAAGAACAACCTAAATTAATGCTTTCTCCCCAGTTAGTTGTATTTCAGTTTGTAGGCCTTTATTGTGGGTTTTGTGTAGGAAATGTGTGGTATTAAGCTAAGTTACTAGTCATTTATATAAATATAGTAATTGGAGGTAGTAATTATAATTATTATAATTATGTAATTATAATAATACAGTAATTTCAGATTTTTAAAACAGTATAACATTTTCAAAATGTGTAATACTGCATTTAAATTCTCAATAATGGCACATGGCTATTTCATTAATACTTAGAAACTGCCATTTTCTGATTTTTTTTTTTAGACAGGGTCTCATTTTGTCGCCCAGGCTAGGGTGCAGTGTCATGATAATAGCTCGCTGTAACCTCAAACTCTTGGGCTCAAGCAATCCTCCTGCCACACCCTCCTAAGTAGCTGGGACTACAGGTACGAGCCACCACACCTGGCTTTTCTTTTTTTTGAGACGAAGTGTCATTCTGTTGCCCAGGCTGGAGTGCAGTGATGTGATTTCAGCTCACTGCAACCTTTGCCTCCCAAGTAGCTAGGATTACAGGCTCCTGCCACCATGCCTGGCTAATTTTTTTTTTTTTTTTTTTTGTATTTTTGGTAGAGACAGGGTTTTACCATGTTGGCCAAGCTGGTCTCAAATTTCTGACCTCAGGTGATCCACCCACCTCTGCCTTCTAAAGTGCTGGGATTACAGGTGTAAGTCAACATGCCTGACCTCATACCTGTCTTTAAAAGATGTTTTATGTAGAGACAGGGTCTCCCTATGTTGCCCAGGCTGGTCAGGTCTTGAACTTGTCTCAAGCAGTTCTCCTGCCTCAGCCTCCCGAAGTGTTGGGATTACAGGTGTGAGCCACTGCAGTGGGCCTGGTTTTGTTTTACAAATTAGGGAAGTTGCTGGTCAGCCGTGACTAGTATTTGTCGATTTATCACAAGGACACCTCATACCTAACTTAAAATGTTGATGTTTTGATTTGTCTTAGTTGGCTATATCTACCAGTTAAAAGGTCCTCTAAAGAGAACGTTGAAACCCAGGAAGTGAAGTAGTCTGAACCTTTTTCAGAGGCTATTTTATTTATAAAGAACACTGAATAATATATACATTATACATCACTTTTGATTGTTCCTTGTTTTTTCTGATTTAGTGAAATTATTTTCCAGCTAGATTGCATCTTCTGCTGCTTAATATTTTTAGAAAGTAAAATAGTTAAGAAGTCAAATGCACACCCAACCTTTTACATGTCCTCCATTCAACGATAGTTAAGTGATAGTCTCCTGTAAGTGCCTGTCAGAGACACTTTCTTAGTCTCTCTGAGGGTTTGCTGCGAAGGACCTATCTCTCTATCCAAATTCCTCTCTAATGTGAGCTCTCCCGTGATGACACATATGGTGCTTTAAAACCAGATATGGTAGAGACTTAAAATGTTTTTCCCACTACTTAAAAACAAATAGATTAAACCCAAAGCAAGCTTCCAGTGGAAGGTACACCTAAGATGATACAGATATAAAGGCAGTTCATATTTTAAAATCAAAGGCAATTATGATACTAGATAATAATTTGGAACTGCTGAAAGTTAATAGTTTTACTGATTCATAGTTCATGTAAAACTGTATGTACTTCTATAATTTTGCTTACTTTTTCTTTTTGCCACAATTAATTCAGTGTCTATAACATTCTTTCTTAGGATTGGATTTATAGACAGCTGTGTGAAACCTCTACTCCACTTCATCCTCAGTTACTTCCTTTGATTGATGTGTACATAAATTCCATACTTACTCCTGCATCGAAATCTAATCCACAAGCCACAAATCAGCCAGTCACAGAACAGGAGATACTCAATATTTTCCAAGGAGTCATTGGGGTAAAATAGTGGTTCTTTTTTATCTATTAACTTATTTTTCTTTTAATTCTTCTGACTTATCCCATATTCTTATTTTCCTATCAGAGGACTTCAGGTAGTTCTGAATTTAAAATAAGATTAAATTTCCTTAGATCACCTGTAAAAATTAAAATAATGATATTAGTTCCAAGTAGTTTGGTAAATAGACACTGTGTAATAATTTTTTTGTTGTTGTTGTTGAGATGGAGTTTCACTCTTGTTGCCTAGGCTGGAGTGCAATGGCCAGATCTTGGGTCACTGCAACCTCCAGTTCCTGGGTTCAAGCAATTCTTCCTCAGCCTCCTGAGTAGCTGAGATTACAGGTGCTTGCCATAACACCTGCCTAATGTTTTGTATTTTTAGTAGAGACAGAGTTTTATCATGTTGACCAGGCTGGTCTCAAACTCCTGACCTCAGGTGATCCACCCACCTTGGCCTCCCAAAGTGCCGGGATTACAGGCAGGAGCCACCTCGCCTGGCTTCAGCTTCCCGAGTATTTGGGACTATAGATGTGTGCCACCACACCTAGGTAATTTTTGTATTTTTAGTAAAGATTTTACCATATTGTCCAGGCTGGTTTCAAACTCCGGACCTCAAGTGATCTGCCTGTCTTGGCCTCCCAAAGTTCTGGGATTATAGGTGTGAGCCACTATGCCTGGCCAAGAATTTAAGTTTCATTTTAAGTGTAAAGGGTACCCTGGAGATTGTGTGTTTGATCCAGTACTGTGTGGGATTTCAATACATTCAACATAGCTTTGTTTAGCATCCTGGGAATCTAAGCTACACCTAGATTCATTTAGGGAAATTTTTTTTTTTTTTGAGACAGAGTCTCTCTTGCCTAGAGTGTAGTGGCACGATCTCAGCTCACTGCAAACTCTCTCTCCTAGTTTCAAGTGATTCTCATGCCTCAGCCTCCTGAGTAGCTGGGATTAAAGGTACGCACCACCATGCCTGGCTAATTTTTGTATTTTTAGTAGAGACAGGGTTTTATCATGTTGGCCACACTGATCTCGAACTCCTGACCTCAGGTGATCCACCTGCCTTGGCCTCCCAAAGTGTTGGGATTTCAGGCATGAGCTACTGCTCCTGGCAGTAATTTAGGGAGAATTTGATGAAAGTATTTTTTCCCCAGTTTGTTAGAAGGGAAAATGGTTGCATTTTCCACAAATATAGTTAAGTATAAAATATGTAGGAATTCTTTTCTTAATGGTAATTTCGTGTCATACTTGGGATTCTTGTCTTTCAGAAGCAGCTTGATGGGTTTGCTATTGAATAGTAGCTGAAGTCTTTTCTTTGTCTTATCTTAAAGACCACTTAGGCATGTTGCTTTTCATCTCTCATGCCATCTCAGATTTCATTTTGTTTCTTTAAGTTTAATACAAACACAGCAACATTTCTCCTGTTTTACCTGAGTTAGGAGCAGCAATGCTGAATAGTCTATTTTGATTCTTTTACTATCAAGAAAAGAAAAAGCACTCATGAAATTCAACAGTGTTTCAAAGTATTTATAATATTACCTCCAGGGTGACAACATTCGCCTTAATCAGCGTTTCAGTATCACAGCTCAGCTTTTGGTGCTCTACTATATACTGTCTTATGAGGAAGCTCTTCTAGCAAACACAAAGACTTTAGGTAAGTTATGCATAGAGGAGTGGTTCTAGTGGTAGTATTTTATTAGCTTGTATTTTGTTACTTTCCAAACTGCTTTCTGATAAAAGAAGGGCAATATTCTAACAAACTCTAGGTGTATCGTTTTATAATCTGCAGTGTGGGCATTGTATACTTGATACATAATCAGGCATAGTAGTCTAAATTAATAGATAACAGAATTGCCTGTATTTTAACAGTTGTATAGGTCTTGTTTACTAAATATAAATTTAAAAGATAAACCTGATGGAGTGGTAACTGAATTTTTTTCTTGATTTCAGTCTTTGCCTGGTCTCCTTCCATTAGTGTGAAGAGTAACAACCTAATAAAAAACAATAGAAAAGGCTGGGCATGGTGGCTCACGCTTGTAATCCTAGCACTTTGGGAGGCTGAGGTGGGCAGATCACCTGAGGTCAGGAGTTCGAGACCAGCCTGGTCAACATGGCGAAAACCCATCTCTACTAAAAATACAAAAATTAGCTAGGCATGGTGGCTCATGCCTGTAATCCCAGCTACTCAGGAGGCTGAGTCAGGAGAATCGCTTGAACTCAGGAGGTGGAAGTTGCAGTGAGCTAAGATTGTGCCACTGCACTCCAGCTTGGGGGACAGGGTCAGACTCCATCTCAGAAAAACAAACAAATATAGAAAAGTTTTGTTTTGCTGTTAACATTGGGCTGAGCATGGTAGGTCATCCCTGTAATCTCAATACTTTGGAAGGCCAAGATGGGATGGTCACTTATGCTCAGAGTTTGAGACCAACCTAGGAAACAGCAAGATGCCCATTCCCCCCCTGCCCCCCCGCCCCCGCCATACACACACACAAAATGTCATTGAAATGGGCTTTGAAACTTAGTTACTTCACGTAATATCAGAAGGTCAGATTTTGCATGCATGATATCAATGTAAAGTATCTTTTCCTGTATTGTGGCTTACTATATGTGTGTAGTTCATTTCATCTATTTATTTTTCGAGACAGGGTCTCACTCTCTTACCCAGGCTGGAGTGCAGTGGCAAGAACATGACTCAGTATAGCCTCGACCTTTTCAGCTCAAGGGATCCTTGCCTCAGTCTCCCATGCAGCTGGGACCACAAGTGGATGCCACGATACCTGGCTCATTTTTTAAATTTTTTGTAGAGATGGGGTTTACCGTGTTGCCAGGCTGGTCTCAAACTTGTGGCCTCAAGCAGTCCTCCTGGCTCGGCCTCCCAAAGTGCTGGGGTTACAGGTGTGAGCGATCTGCATGGCCTTTGTGTGTAGTTTTTAATTTGTTTTTGTTTTTTTTTTTGTTTTTTTTTTTTTTAGACAAAGTCTCATTCTGTTACACAGGCTGGAGTGTAGTGGTGCGATCTCAGCTCACTGCAACCTCCACCTCCTGAGTTCAAACTATTTTCCTGCCTCAGCCTCCCAAGTAGCTGGGATTACAGGTATGTGCCACAATGCCTGGCTAATTTTGTATTTTTAGTACAGACGGGATTTCATCGTGTTGGCCAGGCTGGTCTCGAACTCCTGACCTCAAGTGATCCACCCGCCTTGGCCTCCCAAAGTGCTGGGATTACAGGCATGAGCCACTGTACCCAGCCTTAATTTGTTTTTCATGCTTGAAATAAAAAGTGTTATTTAAGGACTGGGCGCGGTGGCTCACGCCTATAATCCCAGCACTTTGGGAGGCCGAGGTGGGCAGATCACAAGGTCAACAGATTGAGACCATCCTGGCCAACATAGTTAAACCCCATCTCTACTAAAAAAATACAAAAAATTAGCTGGGCGTGGTGGTGTGCGCCTGTAGTCCCAGCTTCTCTGGAGGCTGAGGCAGAAGAATTGCTTGAACCTGGAAGGCAGAGGTTGCGGTGAGCCAAGATCACGTCACTGCACTCCAGCCTGGTGCCTGGTGACAGAGTGAGACTCTGTCTCAGAAAAAAAACACACACACACACACACACACAAAAGAAAACAACAAAAAGCATTATTTAAAAAACTAGCCATTGATTATATAATGCAGGGGAAATTCTTGTAAGAGATGTTATTTTGCCACAGCTGGGTGATTTTACTCTTTTGAAAAGCTGTAAATTAAAGTCACTTTTCAATGTTTGGCAGATCAGTTCTTTTTTTGTGAAGTATTATATTTTAACTATACTGTGAATTTTGTAGCTGCTTTCTTTCTTGATTTTAATTGTCGAGATTTTGCAGATGGTATCCCATAACTGCTATTATAGTCTTTGTTGTATTAAGGAAAAGATGAGCTAATAATAAGCATTAGATAATCGTCTCCCACATTTATTCACATATAGACAATGTTTTCTGTTAAAGAATATGATACAGCCTGGGTGAGGTGGCTCACGCCTGTAATCCCAGCACTTTGGGTGGCCGAGGTGAGTGGATCACCTGAAGTTGGGAGTTCAAGACCAGCCTGACCAACATGGAGAAACCCCATTTCTACTAAAAAATAGAAAATTAGCCGGGCATGGTGGCACATGCCTGTAATCCCAGCTACTTGGGAGGCTGAGGCAGGACAGTTGCTTGAACCCGGGAGGTGGAGGTTGCGGTGAGCTGAGATCATTGCCAGCCTGGGCAAAATGAACGAAACTCTGCCTTAAGAAAAAGAATATGATACTTGCGATGTAATGAGTAGGTGGTATAAGAATGAGTTACTAGGAGATATTCTGGGGGAGAGTTCAGACTGTTAATACTGTAGCAGGGGACCAAGATATAATTTAGTTGTTATTTTAATAAATTAAATTTGAGAGAGAGGAGCCAGTGTTGATTTAGAGGCCTTTGTCCTGAGGAGAAAGGATAGAATAGTTAACAGTTGAAATAAAAGAGAGCCTGGAGGAGTAACAGGTTTGTTGGGGTCAGAAGCCCAGTTTTAGACATGTTGGGATGTCTGTTAGATTTTCAAGTGGTGATGTTAACCAGGCAATTGTATATACAGATCTGAAATTTAGGAGAGATACCTGGACTGAAGCTCTGAAACCTGTTAACATATATATGACAAATAAAATTATGACCTTAAGATCACTAAGGGAGCGAATGTTAGAGGAAAATCAGGAGGATGTGGTGTCCTGGATGCCAAGAGAAGAATATTTCAAGGAGGAAGTGGTGGTCACTTATGTCAGATGGTCTCGATAGGGCAGGTAATAGTAGAACTGAGGCTCAACTGATGACTGTGTAGCTTGCTAGAGGTCATTTGACCCTTATACTTTTACTGGTAGAGTGGTAGGATGAAACCCTGATTGTAGGCCGGACATAGTGGCTCATACCTGTAATCCCAGCACTTTGGGAGGCCGAGGCGGGTGGATTACTTGAGCTCAAGAGTTCGAGATCAGCCTGGGCAACGCAGTGAAATCCCGTTTCTACTAAAAAATACAAAAAATTAGCTGGATGTGGCAACGTGCGCCTGTAGTCCCAGCTATTTGGAGGCTGAGGCAGGAGAATGGCTTGAACCCAGAGGCGGAAGTTGCAGTGAGCCGAGATTGTGCCCTTGCACTTTAGCCTGGGTGACATAGTGAGATTCTGTCTCTAAAACAAACAACAAAACAAAAAAGCCTGATTGTAGTGAATTTAAAAGAGAATTAAAAGAGATACACCTGGAGATAATGAGTAGAGACAGCCCTTTTGAGGAGGTAGACAGAGAAGGAGAGAAATAATAAAGTAATTGGACTGGGCATGGTGGCTCACCCCTCTAATCCCCCAGCACTTTGGGAAGCTGAGGTAAGCAGATCACTTGATGTCAGGAGTCTGAGACCAGTCCAGTCAATATGACGAAATCTGGTCTCTACTAAAAAATATGTATGTATATAAAAATTAGCCACATGCATAGTGGCACATGCCTGTAATCCCAGCTACTCAGGGAGGCTGAGGCAGGAAGATCACTTGAACCCAGGAGGCAGAGGTTACAGTGAGCTGAGATCGTGCCACTGCACTCCAGCCTGGGCAACAGAGTGAGGCTGTTTTTTTTTTTTTTTTTTTTTTTTTAAAGAAATGATACGGTAATTAGACAGGAAAGTAAGGCTAGGAGATGACTTTTGTTTTTTTTTTTTAAAGATGCAAGAGCTAAGAGAATGTTTATATGCTGTTGGGAATAATCTAGAAGAGAGGGAAGGCTTGATGATGCAGGGGAGGGACAGTTCTTGGAGTGATGTCCTTGATAGGTGGGAGGAGATGGGATGTAGAAGATAGTTGGAGGGACTGGCCTTTCCTTAGGGAAGCTTTCCTCCTGGTTTAGGAGATTTTTTTCTAGTCTAGTTTCTCATCTCAAAGGGGAATAAATAGCTGCATGCTGTGTCATGGCATGAGTGAGTTTTGCTCTTCTACAGCCAAAAGTATAATTATTCTGCCTCAGATTTATTCCTGGCAGCCGGGTGTGGTGGCTCACGCCTATAATCCCAGCACTTTGGGAGGCTGAGGCAGGTGGATCACTTGAGGACAGGAGTTCGAGACCAGCCTGGCCAACATGGTGAAACCCTGTCTCTACAAAACATACAAAAATTCACTGGGTGTGGTGGCGCATGCCTGTAGTCCCAGTTACTTGGGAGGTTGAAGTGGGAGAAGTGCTTGAACCCAGGAGGTGGAGGTTGCGGTGAGCCGAAATCGTGCCACTGTACTCTAGCCTGGGCAGCAAAGCGAAACTCCATCTCAAAAAAAAAAAAATTATTCCTGGCTATGAAATTGTGTTGTAGTTTCAATACCTTGCTAACTATTTCATGGTTTTATAATAAACATTATTAGGAGCTGCTAAGTAGCTACAGAAGCTCAAATAGGGAATTCTGAAATTTCAGATAAAGGCAAGTATATCAGAATTAGAATATCATAGCCATTAAAAAATAGTGTGTGTGTATATATATTTGATTTGTTTAAAAATATTTATCATAAATGTGTATATATTAGTTTTAGTTAAATATTAAGTATTGAACCAAAAGAATAATGTAAATCCCTGTATACCCAGTTAAAATATGAACGTTACCATTACATTTCAAGTTTTTATTTTAATTTGTTTTTTGAGACGGAGTCTTACTCTGTCACCCATGCTGGAGTGCAGTGGCATGATCTTGGCTCACGGCAACCTCTGCCTCTGAGGTTCAAGCAATTCTCCTGCCTTAGCGTCCTGAGTAGCTGGGACTACAGGCGCATACCACCATGCCCAGCTAATTTTTAGTATTTTTAGTAAAGAAAGGGTTTCACTGTGTTAGCCAGGATGGTCTTGGTCTCTTGACCTCGTGATCTGCCTGCCTCAGCCTCCCAAAGTGAGATTATAGGTGTGAGCCACTGCACCTGCCTCATTTCAAGTTTTTATAATAAAAAAAAAGTTTCCTTTTTATTACATCTAAAAACTTTATTACTAGGTAAAACTGTTCATTTTTAGATATTTTTGAAGTTTAAGACAGTAGTAATTAATACTGTATATAAAGGGAGCTATTTCTGTTTCTGTAACCAGTAGGATCCTAAACATGATTATTCTCACTCTTTTAGTAGCCAAAAGCATTACTTATTTAACGCACCCTTAAGCTTCACTTCATTTATAAATTTTTAGTTTTTCTTCTTCTTTCTGTTATGTGTGAAATTTCCTTCTTGGTCACCAGCAGAACAAGACACATCTTATGGTACTTGGGAAACTTATGTTCACTAGCTCTAAATTCTGAACTTGACGTTTTTCTTTGCACTTGATAGTTAATTATTTTCTTCTGAGAAGAAAGTTATTCCATCTGCCTCTTTGAAAATGCAGGAGCTTTTAAGCAATTACTGGCAGATGTTACTTCTTGACAGCTTAAAGTTTCTGAGCTGTAAAATATAGTTAAATCAAGTTTTGACAAAAAAGGGTTCTAATGGTTACATGACTATATTGTAGAGTAACAGTTTAATAATTTAAGCTTATTTCATTGCATGCCTAGTTGTTTACATATCTTTATGTAAAACAGCTGGTTTTTAAAATAAAAATGTTTATTAAAAAGTATGTCTGCTGGGCTAGGCACAGTGGCTCATGCCTGTGATCTCAGCACTTTGAGAGGCCCAGGCAGGAGGACAGCTTGAGCCCAGGAGTTCAAGATCAGCCTGGGCAACATGTTTTGAAACCCTGTCTCTACAAAAAATACAAAAATTGGCTGGATGTGATGGCATGTGTCTGTGGTCCCAGCTATTTGGGAGGGTGAGGTGGGAAGATTGCTTGAGCATAGGAGGTTGAGGCTGCAGTGAGCTGTGATTGTGCCACTGCAGTCCAGCCTAGGTGACAGTGAGACCCTACAAAAAAAAGAAGTGTGTTTACTGGAGAAAATTTAGGAAATGAGAAAAGAACTAAGCATACACCATCCATCATTCTACTGCCCAGAGGTAATCACCATTAGATGTTCAGTAGAAAACCTTTCAGTCATTGCATATGTGATAGCTTTTGCAAAGATGAAATTACTATATGCATATATATACACACACAAACACACATATATATATACACACACACACTCTCACATATATACACACAGACATATATATGTATTTGTTTTTCTTGCTTCCAGTGGGGTTAGAGATAATATATATTTTAATTTACTCTAATAATACATTTAAACATTTGTCTTCAGTAGCTACTAATATTTTCTCATAATTATGTACCATTAATTTTTTTTTGAGACAATGTCTTGCTCTGTCACCGAGGCTGGAGTGCAGTGGCATGATCTCAGCTCACTGTAGCCTATGCCTCCTGGGTTCAAGCGATTCTCACACCTCAGCCTCCCGAGTAGCTGGGATTACAGGTGTGAGCCAGCACGCCTGGTGAATTTTTATATTTTTAGTAGAGATGGGGTTTCGTTGTGTTGTTCAGGCTGATCTTGAACTCCTCACCTCAAAGGAGCCACCTTCCTCAGCTTCCCAAAGTGCTGGGATTACAGGCGTGAGCCACTGTACCCGGCCACATTACTTGTAACAAATTCCTTATTGGACATTTACATTATTCCCAAATTTTATCATTATAAACAGTTGAAGAATGACTATTCCTAGAGCTAGCTCTGTATACAGTCATGATTATTTCTTTCTTTAGGACAGATTCCTAGGTGTGGAACTGCTAAGTTAAAGATTGTGAAAAATTATATGATTTAAAAAATTATTTTTCTAGAGACAGGGTCTCACTCTGTCACCCTGCAGCCTCAAACTTACTGGCTCAAGTGATCCTCCTGCCAGCCTCCTGAGTAGCTGGTAGTATAGTTATATGCCACCACACCTGGCTGATTTATTTTTATTTTTATTTTCTGTAGAGACAGGGCTATGTTGCCTAGAAACTGTAAGGTTTTTTTTTTTTTTTTTTTTTTTTTGAGACGGTGTCTTGCTCTGTTGTCAGGCTGGAGTGCAATGGGGCGTGATCTTGGCTTACTGCAACCTCCACCTCCCAGGTTCAAGCAATTCTCCTGCCTCAGCCTCCTGAGTAGCTGGGATTACAGGCACATGCCACCATGCCTGGCTAATTTTTGTATTTTTAGTAGAGACGGGGTTTCCCCATGTTGGTCAGGATGGTCTCAATCTCTTGACCTTGTGATCTGCCCACCTTGGCCTCCCAAAGTGCTGGGATTACAGGTGTTTAATTTTATTTTTTTATAATTGGTTATTTGTTAACATTACATACCTGTCATTTTCCTGTTACTTGAGAGGACTGCTTTTATGTATGTCAAAGTGTTATTACAAACCTATGTCTGTTTCTGGATTTTCTTTTTTCTTTTTTTTTTCCTTTTGAGACAGAGTGTAGCCCAGGCTGGAGTGCAGTGGCGTGATCTCAGCTGCAACCTCCATCCCCGGGTTCAAGTGATTCTCCTGCCTCCACCTCTTGAGGGATTACAGGCATGTGCCACCACACCTGGCTAATTTTTGTATTTTTTAGTAGAGACCGGGTTTCACCATATTGGCAGGGTGGTCTCGAACTCCTGATCTCAGTTGATCCACCTGCCTCAGGATTACAGGTGCTAGGATTACAGGTGTCAGCCATCGCACCCGGCCCAGATTTTCTTTTTTATGTTCAACATTCTCTGTGCCTTTGACTATATCAGTTCATGTTTGGAAATTCTGTCTATTCTTACATATTTAATCTTTTCTGAGAACTTTATAATTTTGTTAAATTTTACAAATGAAAATTATATTGGGATTTTTGAGAAGAATTATGTTAAACTTACAGATTATTTTGGAGAGAATTTACATCTTTGCAATATTAAGTCTTCCTATCTACTAACATGAAATAATTTTGCTGCTTTTTAATCGTGCACATATAGTTTGGTCTTTTTTTTTTTTTTTTCTTAAGACAGAGTCTTGCACTGTTGCCCAGGCTGGAATGCGATCTCAGCTCACTGCAACCTCCACCTCCTGAGTTCAAGTGATTCTCCTGCCTCGGACTCCTGAGTAGCTGGAATTACAGGCGCCTGCCACCATGCTGGCTAAATTTTGTGTTTTTAGTAGAGATAGAGTTTTACCATGTTGGTGAGGCTAGTCTAGAACTCCTGACCTCAAGTCATCTGCCACCCCCCTACCCCCGACCCCCCAAAGTGCTGGGATTACAGGCGTGAGCACTGTGCACTGCCTTAGTTTAGTCTTACAGTTAACTCACGTAAAGCCTCACAACAGTTCTGTAAGATAGGTGGTGGTTACATTTATTTTACATGGGAGAACACTGAGGCACAAGGAAGTTAAGTAACTTCCCTAAGTTAGTATTAAGTGTTGTAGTAAGTATTGGAACCAGGATTTGACTATTTCTGGAACCTGTAACTATTGTTTTAACTGCCTTCTGATGCTTTCTTAATTCATAAAAGATTGGTATTAAAAACTATGCTAATTTATTGAAAGGGAGATTATATCTAATCAAGAATATAGGCTGGGTGCGATGGCTCACGCCTGTAATCCCAGCACTTTGGGAGGTTGCGGATCACCTGAGATCAGGAGCTCGAGACAGCCTGACCAACATGGTGAAACCCTGTCTCTACTAAAAATATAAAATTAGCTGGGGGTGGTGGCACATGCCTGTAATCCTAGCTACTCAGGAGGCTGAGGCAGGAGAATTGCTTGAACCCAGGCGGTGGAGGTTGCAGTGAGCTGACATCGCACCATTGCACTCTAGCCTGAGTAACAAGAACAAAACTCTGTCTCAAAAAAAAAAAAAAGAGTATATGATATATATGTGGTCTAGACAATGATTCTTAACCTTTATTCTAACACTTACACTTTCATACTTCTTGTCCTTAAACGAAAAATGATTGAGCTTTACTGTTTGTTGTTTATATAAGAATAAACATTGTATATCCTTTTTCAAACTACAGACACCCTAATTGAGATTCTCATATATTCCTGTGGTGTGAAGGAAAGTATCTTGAAATGTGATTTGGGTGCCAGCCATATAGAATATGGTAGAGATGAGACAGAGAAAGATAGCGTTAACTGGCAAGGACCTTTACTCTGTGTGATCTGAGGAGTCACTGAAGGTGGCCAAGTCTGTATTTAAATAAGAGGACTATGGCCACTGGGTGAAGGATATATTAAATTGGAGGCAGGGAAAGTGGGCCATAGAAAATATTTAAACAAAGGGTGAGTAGGCACTGAATTAGGATAGCAGCAAAAGTACAGAAATTAAAATGGACTTGGAAGGAAAAAAAGAGTGGACGTGGCTGGTTGAAGGTAGGAGTTATGAGAGAAAGAAGTCAAATTCACATTGCCTAACCTAATTTAGAAAGAATTAGGTTGGGCATGGTGGCTTATGCCTGTAATCCCAGCACTTTGAGAGGCTGAGGCTGGTGGATCACCTGAGGTCAAGAGTTCGAGACCAGCCTGGCCAACATGGCGAAACCTTGTCTCTACTAAAAATACAAACCTTAGCCAGGTGTTGTGGTGGGCACCTGTAGTTCCAGCTATTGGGAGGCTGAGGCACAAGAATTGCTTGAACCCAGGAGGTGGAGGTTGCAGTGAGTTGGGATTGAGCCACTGCACTCCAGCCTGTGCGACAGAGTAACTCGGGGGGGAAAAAAAGTCAGTCACCACTATTGTATATAATATGATAAAATTGGTGGGTGGCTTATGCCTGTAATCCCAGCACTTTGGGAGGCTGAGGCAGGCAGATCATCTGAGGTCAGGAGTTTGAGACCAGCATGGCCAACATGGGGAAAAACCGTCTCTACTAAAAATACAAAAGTTAATCTGGTGTGGTGGTGGGTGCCTAGCTACTCAGGAGGCTGAGGCAGGAAAATCACTTGAACCTGGGAGCTGGAGGTTGCAGTGAGCTGAGAGCACACCACTCACTGCACTCTAGCCTGGGCGATAGAGTGAGACTCTGTTTCACAAAAAAGAATCATAATTTTACCTTTTTTTTAATTTTTTTTGAGACAGAGTCTCACTTGTTTTGCCCCGACTGAAGTACCGTGGCGTGCTTTCAGCTCACTGCAACTTCTACCTCCTGGGTTCAAGTGATTCTCCTGCCTCAGCCTCCTGAGTATCTGGAATTACAGGCTCCCACCACACCTGGCTAATTTTTGTGTTTTTAGTAGAGATGGGGTTTCACCTTATTGGCCAGGCTGGTCTCAAACTCCTGATCTCAAATGATCCGCCTGCCTCAGCCTCCCAAAGTGCTAGGATTACAGACGTGAGCCACCACGCCCAGCCACAGATTCTTTTTAAAAGATGCATTGGAATCATGAAGCTCTAGGCCATACTTTCATGATCACATTTGATCTTCCCAATTATATTTGGGAAAAATCTTGACTCATTTGTTGGTTCTTTTAGTGTAGGGCACTTTTGCACATGGCTTCTCTCACCTGTTACGAATTTTCTCCTGACTAGTTTTCAATTTTAGGGCATTTTTCAGATCTTGTCCCAGGTATGTTCTTGTTCTTCCTGTGTAGCCACTGGTTTTCATAATTATTCTTTATCTTTTATATGCTATATTTGCAGGTTAAGTGCATTAAAAGTAATTTGACATTGTTTTTGTTTCCATTTGGATTGAAGGTTAAGACTTCTGTTGTTTCTGGACATTTTATGTATTTTATGCTTTTTATCTTTGATAGCTGCCATGCAAAGAAAGCCAAAATCATATTCTTCTTCTTTAATGGATCAGATTCCTATCAAATTCCTTATTCGACAGGCTCAAGGGCTACAGCAGGAGTTGGGAGGTATGTTTTATTTGCCTTTTATTGCTGAAGTTTATTGTTAAAAAAAAGCCTTACTGTTTATAATATTATAAAGTGTAATAGGTGCTTAATGTTAAAAATTCAAACAATTCAGGAGTGAAATTCCTCTTTGCTTCCCTCACTAAATCTATTATTTCAGTTACTGCAAACCACCCCTCCCCCTAAAACACAACCCTAGCTATTGTCAGTTTGGTATATATTTTCAGGCTTTTTTCTCCTATAGGTTGAACTGTGTGAAATTGCAGGTATTCAACTAATTTAGAGCTATAGAAACAGCAGGATTATGTAGTTGAACCTAACAGATACTTACACAAGTAAAAAAAAAATTTTTTTTAAACTCTGAATAGTATTGTACCTTGCTTCTTTGTTTTTGTTTTTGAGACAGTGGCTCACTCTGTTACCTAGGCACAAGATCTTGCAGTGGCACGATCTTGTGTAACTTTTACCTCCTGGGTTCAAGCGATTCTCATGCCTTAGTCTCCCAAATAGCTGGGATTACAGGCATGTGCCACCATGTCCGTCGAATTTATGTATTTTTAGTAGAGACAGGGTTTCAGCATGTTGCCCAGGTTAGTCTCGAACTCCTGGCCTCAAGTGATCTGTCCACTTTGGCCTCCCAAAGTGCTGGGATTACAGGCATGAGTCACCACACCCAGCCTCCCCTGCCTCTTCTGAGGCTTGTTTTTCTTCCTGGAGTCTTGAACATTTTTACATATCAGTACAGGTAGATCTGCCTTACTGTTTCTGATTGTTTCAGATTCTATAGTATGGATATATTGTAATATTTTTACTATAAATCATGTTAAATAGAAATATAGTCATGTTTTTTGAAATTAGAGATATATATATATATATATATTTTTTTTTTCTTTAGGGAAAGGGTCTCATTATGTTACCCAGGGTGGAGTGATCATAGCTCACTGTAGCCTCAAACTCCTGGGCTCAAGCATCCTCCTACCTTTGCCTCCCAAGTACCTGGGACTACAGGCCTATGCCACTATGTGCAGCTAATTTTCTAAATATTTTTCTTAATTAAATACCTCTTACAATGTTTGAGTGTGGGTGTTTGTCTTTCTGTTAAGTTGGAATTTTCTTCTTTCTTTTTTTTTGAAATGGAGTTTCACGCTTGTTGCCTAGGCTGGAGTGCAGTGGTGTGATCTTGGCTCGCTTCAACCTCCACCTTCCATGTTCAAGTGATTCTCCTGTCTCAGCCTCCTGAGTAGCTGGGATTACAGGTGCCTGCCACCAAACCCAGCTAATTTTTGTATTTTTATTTATTTATTTTTTGAGATGGCGTCTCACTTTGTCTCCCAGGCTGGAGTGCAGTGCCGTGATCTCACCTCACTGCAACCGCCACCTCCCAGGTTCAAGGAATTCTCCTGCCTCAGCCTCCCTAGTAGCTGGGACTACAGGTGCGTGTCACCATGTTCGGCTAATTTTTGTATTTTTAGTAGAGACGGGGTTTTACCATATTGTCCAGGCTGGTCTTGAACTCCTGACCTCAGGTGATCTACCTGCCTCGGCCTCCTAAAGTGCTGGGATTACAGGCATGAGCCACCACACCTGGCCCTAAGTTTTGTATTTTTAGTAGAGATGGCGTTTTGCCATATTGGCCAGGCCTGTCTCAGACTCCTGACCTCAGGTGATCTACCCTCCTTGGCCTCCCAAAGTGGTAGCATTACAGGCCTGAGCCACCGTGCCTTTTTCTTTTTTTATTATGGTTGATTTCAAGGAGAAACATAAGCCTACACTGGTCATTGTTAACTAGATGTCTGCAGCATTTATTTACTTACGTCTTTGTATAATTTTTTTTTTTTTTTAAGTAGAGACAGGGTTTCATCATTTTGGTCAGGCCAGTCTTGAACCCTTGACCTCAAGTGAAGAGCCCCACTCAGTCTTACAAAAGTGTTAGTATTACAAGTGTGAGCTACCGTGCCTGGCCTCTTTGTATAATCTATTTCCAAAAAATGTTATTTTTAACAGCATTTGGCAATTGATATGCTTTATTGAAAAGAGTATGAAATGTAGATTAGTTTATACTTTCATAAGCAGTCTTTTTTGTGCTGGTTGGGTATAGTTTTAACTGTGCATATATTCCTATATGCATTTAGAAATTCAAATGTTAAAGTAATGCCATTTTTTATTGTTACAATGTGTTTTCTTCTTTTTTTTTCTTTCTTTCTTTTTTTTTTTTTTGAGATGGAGTCTTGCTGTGTGGCCCAGGTTGGAGTGCAGTGGTGTGATCTTGGCTCACTGCAATCTCCGCCTTCTGGGTTGAAGCAGTTCTCCTGCCTAAGCCTCCCAAGTAGCTGGGATTACAGGCACCTGTCACCATGCCCAGCTAATTTTTGTATTTTTAGTAGAGACAGGATTTCACCATGTTAGCCAGGCTGGTCTTGAACTCCTGACCTTGTGATCCACCTGCTTCGGCTTCCCAAAGTGCTGGGATTACAGGCGTGAGCCACTGTGCCTGGTGTACAGTGTCTTTTCAAACACAGAAACATCAATTTTAAATTGTTTCTATGAGAAAGGAATTGGATATTTTCTCTACTGGGATTAAGTAGTGGTACCATTTGATTTGCATAATCAGGGGATAATTAGATCTCAAGTACTTTGATTCCTACTACTATTGTGTAGTCTTACTATTATGATGATGATAATAGTGTGGTAGCAACAATATTTATTAGGTACTTATGTGTGAAGCACTTAGCATAGTACTTCATTAATTCATTAAAGACATTTTTATGGTGTCACAATTTTTTTTTTTTTTTTTGAGACAGCGTCTGGCTCTGTCCCTCAGACTGGAGTGCAGTGGCACCATCTTGGCTCACTGCAACTTACACGTCCGAGGTTCAAGCAATTCTTGTGCCTCAGACTCCCAAGTAGCCGGGATTACAGGTGTGCACCACCACTCTTGGCTAATTTTTGTATTTTAATAGAGAGGGTTTCCCCATGTTGGTCAGGCTGGTCTGGAACTCCTAACCTCAAGTGATCCATCCCCCTCAGTCTCCCAAAGTGCTGGGATTACAGGCATGAGCCACCACACCCGGCCTCTCGTTATTAACATTATACATAATAGTCATGAATGGTCAAACTGTGGTATAGGTAAAATGTTATAAACAAGGCTTTGATTTGGTAACAGGAAGTTTTCTCATTTATTTTGGTCTCCTTTTTTTTTTTTTTTTTTTCTTTGGTGCTCATTAGGCCTGTCCTAATATATTTTGGTCTCCTTTAACACTTCTTGAACCAAGAAAAAATGCCCCCCCGTTGTGGGTATCATCAGTATTGCTTCTCTTGGCTGACATACGTAGCTGTGTGACTTTGGGGTTGTTAATATTAATAAATGTCTTTCAGCCTGTTTTGTTCCTTACAGTAGAATGGAGGCATTGTTTACTTTGTATAAATGTTAGAGAGAGATGAAACAAGGGACATAAACTACCTGAGACCTTTTAGGTATTCAAAGTGGGCAACTAATTTTACACATCTATAGCGATGATTCTCAACAGAGTTGGAGGAAAAGGCATGTTATCTACAGAACCCTATTAGTATTTCTGAGTAGGACCTTTTCCGAATCATATATGATAGCCCACAAATGGACATTATTTTTTCTTCCTTTTCTTTGCTCTTCCCTGAATTCTTGAACCATTGCTATGTCAAACAGCTTTAAGAGACTGTTATGTTGTGTGGGGTGGAAGAAAGTTGAAAGCTTTCTATATAAGTAGTAGTCCCAGCTCACTCTTTATCATATTACCTGGGGGTCTTCATTTAAGCAGTTTCCTTTGCTCAAACTACTATACAGAAGTTCTTAAACTGTAGTTTGCATGCACAAGAAGTGCACATTCCTAGGGCTCCATTCCAGAGCTTCTGACCTAGTCATCTGGGATGGTATTCATCATTCTGCACATGAAATAAACTTCCCAAGCTTATGATGATAGTGGTGCTCTAATCATTCTTTGAGAAACACTGACTTAGAGTATAATTCTCTTTCCTTGTGGGATGATGGCTTGATAAAAATGAGAGGGGTGGGGAAGCTTCTGGTGTTTGAGCATGAAGAATCCAGTTGATTTCCTGTAAATTTTCAAGGGTTGCATTCAGCTTTACTACGTCTCCTTGCTACTAACTACCCACATTTATGTATTGTGGATGACTGGATCTGTGAAGAAGAAATCACAGGGACTGATGCCCTGCTACGGCGAATGCTCCTGACTAATAACGCTAAAAATCATTCTCCCAAACAACTCCAAGAAGGTACAGTAAATTATTGATACTCCTTTAACCCCTTTTGTAGTCCAAGGAGATGCTAGGCTAATTAAAATCTTAGAATCATACAGAATTTTCTTGTGGGTATAACAATGTTTGGTGAATATGTTTTAAGTATATAAAATACTCTTGGGTTTAAGGAATTTTAACCATTTTCCTTTCCTTTCCTTTTTCCTTTCCTTTCCTTTCCCTTCCCCCTTTCCCCTTCCCCCTTCCCCTTCCCTTCCCTTCCCTTTTTCCTTTCCTTTCCTTTCCTGTCCTATCCTTTCCTGTCCTCTTTCCTTTTTTTTTGAGACAGGGTCTTACTCTGTCAGCCAGGCTGGAGTGTAGTGGCATGATCTCACCTTGCTGCAGCCTCCACCTCCTGGGCTTAAGCAATTCTCCTACCTCAGCCCCACAAGTAACTGGGACTATAGGCATGAGCCACCAGGCCTGGCTGATTTTCTTAGTTTTTGTAGAGACAGTGTTTTACCATGTTGCCCAGGTTGGTCTTGAACTTGTGAGCTTGAGTGATCCTCCTGCCTTGGCCTCCCAGAGTGCTGGGATTACAGGCATGAACTAAATGAGCCTGGCCAGGAATTTTAACCATTTATTTCTGATGTGCTTGTATCTTTTCTCTCATAGGTCCTATATTATATCACTAAAAAGGTGGTGTGGTTTTAGAAAGGTTCTAAACTGGTTAGAAATAAGTGTAGTGGAATAGGACTGTATATTTGCTGTTAATGGAGATGTTCTTCTAGATCAGCACTGTTAAATAGAAATATAATGTGAGCCACACCTATAAACTTTCCAGTAAAAAGAAACAGGCAACAGCAATTTAAATAATAATTTTACTTGACCAAATATGGCCAATGTTATTTCTTTTTTTTCTCTCTCTCTCTCTCTTTTTTTTTTTTTTGAGACAGAGTCTCGTTCTGTCACCTATTCTGGAGTGCAGTGGTGCAGTCTTGGCTCATTGCCTCCCAGGCTCTAGCAATCCTCTTGCTTCAGCTTCCCCAGTACCTGAGACTACAGGTACATGCCACCATACCCAGCTAATTTTTGTATTTTTTGTAGAGAAGAGGTCACTATGTTGCCCAGGCTGGTCTTGACCTCCTGGGCTCAAGCAATCTGCCTGCCTTGGGCTCCCAAAGTGCTGAATTAAAAGCCTGAGCCACCATGCCTGGCCTGCCAATTATTTCATCATGTAATCAATATTAAAATTTTAATGAGATATTTTACCCCTCACTACACTCCTGCACTTAGTCTGCAATCTGTTGTATATTTTACACATATAACACCACACCTCAATTGGGGCTAGTTATTGCAGGTGCTCAATAGCCAGATGTAGTTAGTTAGTGATTATTGGAGAGCATAGTTCTAGATATTTTTTAGTAACAGCAATCTTCTGGGTGCTTACATCCTGTAAAGGGGGACACCTGGAGGAAGGTATCAAGAAATTTGAACCTTTCAAATGAACATTAGCTATCAAAAGCAATACTTCAGCATATTTTCCTTTCAGTCCTATTTTTAAACTTAGTCTGGTTTGGGTGCAGTGGCTCACACCTGTAATCCTAGCACTTTGGAAGGCCAAAGCAGGAGGATCACTTGAGGCCTGGAATTCAAAACCGTTCTGGGCTCTTCATTGGTACGGGCAAGAAAAAAAAAAAAAAAAAAAAAAAGACCAGCCTGGGCAATATAGCAAGACTCCATCTCTAAAATGAATAAATAAATAAAAAATACAATCAATCTGAATCACCAAGATTCAGTAAAGTGATTTTTTTTTTTTTTGAGACAGGGTCTCACTCTGTTGCCCAGGCTCAAGGCTAGAGTCCAGTGGCAGGAACAAAGCTCACTGTAGACCCCATCTCCTCGGCTTAAGGGATCTTTTCGTATCAGCTCCTTGAATACCTGGTATTACAGGTACACCACCACATCCAGCTAATTTTTTTTACTTTTTGTAGAGATGCAGTCTCGCAATGTTGCCCAGACTAGTCTTGAACTTCTGGACTCAAGCAGTCCTCCTGCCTCAGCCTCCCAAATTTTTGAGATTACAGGTGTGTGCCACCACGCCTATCCCATTAATGTGATTTTTTTTAAAGATATTTTTGTTTTTTATGAAAGAACAACTATATCTCCATGAATTTTTCTTAGGATTCTTATTTTTAAATTTTTAAATTTTTTTTGAGATGGAGTTTTGCTGTGTCACCCTGGCTGGAGAGTGCTGGCACAATCTCAGCTCACTGCAATCTCTGCCTCCTGGGTTCAAGTGATTCTTCTGTCTCAGCCTCTGGAGTAGCTGGGATTATAGGTGTCCACCAGCATGCCTGGCTCATTTTTGTATTTTTAGTAGAGAGGGGGTTTCACCATGTTGGCCAGGCTGATCTTGAACTCCTGACCTCAAGCGATCTACCCACCTGGGCCTCCGAAAGTGCTGGGATTACATACAGGTGTGAGCCAGCACATCTGGCTGGCCCTTATTTTAATAAGTTTAGTTGAAACTGTATCTAGGTTTCCGTAGGGAACAATAGCAAGTAACTATAGTTACTTTTTAGCCACTTAGTTTTCTTGATTTATTTGGCCTATAGTCTGAGAGAACAATATTACTTCTTGCTTGATAAACTGTACAGAATGTAGATTATGATTGCTAAATTTTCTTTTTAGCATTTTCAGCTGTCCCAGTAAATCACACACAAGTGATGCAGATTATAGAACACTTGACCCTACTCTCTGCCAGTGAACTTATACCGTATGCAGAAGTGTTAACATCTAATATGAACCAGCTGTTGAATTCAGGGGTTCCACGGAGAATTCTTCAAACAGTCAATAAACTATGGATGGTTCTTAATACTGTGATGCCCAGAAGGTAAATTTAGTGTATTGTTACATGTAATAGATAATTGTATAGCAGTAATAATATACAGTAACCTAAACTTAATTGTTGAAAAAATTTTTCACAAGACCACTCATAGAAGTATTTGTTGAGTATATGACAATATCTCCTTTCTGAAGACTACTAAATAGTTGTTGTATCTTTAAGTAAAAGTAAACTTTATTGAAATAGAAGCCACAAATAACTACACATGATAACCCAATTTTCAAGAACTTCCTAAAGTCGGAAATACTGTAATGTTTCCGACTTCAGGAAGTTCTTGAAAATTGGGTTATCATGTGTAGTTATTTGTGGCTTTTTATGATTTAGATCACTGTTGTATCTTGCATCTTTGCAGTTGTTCCAAGTTTTGCTACACATTAAAATCACCTGGAGAGTTTTTAACCACTGCTGATCCCCAGGTTGGAACCCACACCAATTAAATCAGACTGTGGGTGGGAGTTAGGCATCAGTACTTTTTAAAAGGATTCCCCAGGTGATTTCAGTGTGCAGCAAAATTTGTCTTTAGTCATTCGGTCTCTGCTGGTTCATAGATGGCATCAGTAACAGCTGGACAGGTCTAGAAAACAATACTGGGCTTGAGTTAACTGAGATTTTGATTCAGTAGGCCTGGGTGGGATCTGGTAATATTTATACTTTGGAAATTTAATTTTTACTTATGTCAGTAAATGCACATAGCTTAAGAAGTTAAATAGTATATAAGGTCTGCCTCACACTTCTATTTTTGACTTTAGCTCCCCAGAGACAACTATTTTCAGCTCTTTTATCTTTTTATTTTGGTATTTATATCCTCCCCATGTATCTCTTATAATGACTGTGATTTCCTGATTTTCCAATTTAGAAATTATCTTGATTTTCTACTCTACAAGGTGAAGGTTAGTTAGCTCTCTTGCTTCCTCTCCTGTGAGTCCCACTTCTTCTAATATACCTTTCTCCTTTTCCTGCTTCTCCCAACACAGGTATATTACAATTTTTGTTAAAGCAGTATTTAATTTGCATATTATTATGACTACAGAAGTGATTTCATAATTGAGTTATGTGATAATACTTTGATTATAATTTCATTCTTATGCAAGTGACCTCCCCCATACTCAACATATACCCTGGGTTAGTTAATAGTTAAGTTACCTTTGTTTTCATTTGCTCAGTGTTTTTTAAATTGGTTTCAATAATAACTAATTCATCCCCAAGCTTCATTATTGAGGGGAAATTTACTTCACAGTTAATCGTAACACATCAGAAAATGTATCATTAACATTTTTTTGGATGGGTGCATTATCTCATGCTTATAATCCTAGCACTTTGGGAGCCTGAGTGGTGTGGATCACTTGAGGTCAGGAGTTCAAGACCAGCCTGGGCAACATGGTGAAACCCCATCTCTACAAAAAATACAAAAATTAGCAGGGCATGGTGGTGTATGCCTGTATCCCCAGCTACTTGAGGGGCTGAGGAAGGACGATTGCTTGAGCCCAGGAGGTTGAGGCTTCAGTGAGTGGAGACTGTGCCACTGCACTCCACCCTGGGTGACAGTGAGACCCTGTCTGAAAAAAACAAAAGAAACTATATTTTTTTTCTTGGAGACATTCCTTTCATAGCTTTCCATCTTCATGTTCCCATCTGGGACATACACATTTGTCATCCTAGAATTGCTATTGTTACTCTTCTTTGTTGGATTTCATATTTTTCTCTTTCTTGTATCCTCATTCCATGTTTTTCTCTTTCTTATATCCTCATTTTAGTGAATGGAACACACACTCATCTTGCTTCCTGAGAAAGGGAGTGTGGGAAACTTTTTTGGGATGTTGAATTATTCTCATATGTGATTGATATTTAGCCTAAGTGAAGATTTCTAGTTCAGTTTTTTAAAAATTATTTTTTATTTTTATTTTTTAGAGACAGGGTCTTGTTTTATCACCCAGGCTGGACTGTATTGGCACAATCATAGTTCACTGTAACCTCAAACACATGGCTCAAATGATCCTTCTGCCTCAGCCTTCTAAATAGCTGGACTATAGCTGCACACCACCGTGCCTAATTTTTTTAGTTTTTGTAGAGATGGGGTCTTGCTGTGTTGCCCAGGCTAGTCTTGAACTCCTGTGCTCAAGTGATACTCCTGCCTCAGCCTCCCAAAGTGCTGGGATTACAGGTGTCAGCCACTGTGCCCAGCCCTGTTCTTAATTTTTCTAAGAGCTATTTGTTATCTGAATATTTTGAAATGCCTCTTGTTCTTGTTTCATGTATAAAATATTTTATTCTTTTAGGATATTAATAGTTCAAAAAATTTTTTTCTCCTTATTCCTACATTTTTTCTGTGTTTTTTTTTTTTGGAGTTCCTTTGTTTCTGTTTGTATATTTTAATGTTTTTCAAAGTAAAAGCTTTCTTTAAGTGTCTGATGATCCTTGTTTGTACACTCATATCTAAGAGGGGGAAGTTCTCTGGTGGATTCCTGGATTTCACTGTAATATCAAGTCCTTCCATATTGGCATATCCCTTAGTAATTATGATGTGCAGTCATTTTAGTAACCACTTTTATCATCTATTAATGTTTAATCTCAAAGTGGCCTCTCACTTGGAGACTTTATGATGATAAATGCAGAATAATGACCTATTTATGGAACCAGATACGGAATGTTTTGGTAAGTCTTATTTCATTTACAGGTATTATATCATTGCTAATTTACATACGAGGAAACAGTTTAGAGAGCCTCAGTGATTTACACAGAGTTATATAGCAAGTATGTTATAACTAAGGTTTTAATTTTATATGCCATGATTATTCCATTACAACTGTGAATGTTTTGAGACCACTTTGTGTTCACTGTTTAGATGTCTGTAGCTTACATTTTTTCAAAGTTCTTTCATACCTATTTTTTAATTATTTATTGAATATAACTTTCTAAGATAGAAAGGACTGGATGGCTCTAGCTTTTAATTATATAATAACTGTTTTGAACATGTGATTATTTTCTCATCAGGTTATGGGTAATGACGGTTAATGCACTTCAGCCTTCAATAAAGTTTGTACGACAACAAAAGTATACTCAGAATGATCTGATGATAGATCCTCTCATTGTCCTAAGGTGTGACCAGAGAGTTCACAGGTACATGTCATTTGAGTTTCATTTTTATTATAGCGCTGTACTTTGAAGAGTCAAAATAAGTTGATGAAATTCATTTTAAACTTGTATCTCAGTGTTCTTGCAGATAACTAGGCAGTATGACCTGTAAATTTTTTGGCCTTATTTTTTTAGTTATGTTTATTCATGAAATGTATACTTATTTTAATATTTAATACGTGATTAATAGAGAAGTGTCATTCTTGGTTTTGGTACCATCAATAGTGGTTTTTTTCTCTCTCACAATTTAGACCAGTAAAGAATAACACTATTTCTGCTCTCACATTAAAAAGGTTTTTAAAAAACTGGTGCCTTGTGAATCACTACCTGCATTAAAACTGTGACCTTTTTGGCATACCCAATAGTGATGTTAGCTTCATTGATTCCACATTTGGCTCTAAATCCTTACCAATTGCTAAACTTAAGCATTGCTTTGAAGTGGCTTCATTTCAAAAGGTAGAATTTAGTTTATTCCTATTATTAATCTTTGAATTACAGTTGTTATGATAAATGCTATCAAATATATATAAGTTAAGGGACTTGCCTTTAAAGTGATTAACATCTGCATGGGGACATAAGACAGATAAGTGATAAGGTAAATAATATGATCATGTGGATGAATGGTGTAGTAAATGAATGTTCTTAAAAGTTCAGAAAAGATGCAGAGGAGAGGGAACGTGGGTAATGTTTTAAAGAATGGAGTTAGGGCTGGTTGGAGTGCAGTGGTATTTATAACTGATTGATCACAACCAATTACAGATTTCTTTGTTCCTTCTCCACTCCCACTGCTTTATTTAACCTTAAAAAAAGAAGAGTGGACATAGGGTTTAGGTGAGTATTTGTTCATCTAATAGTGTAAAGATGGGGGTTAGGGAGTCAAGGAAGGTACTTAGAGAAAAAGAACAGTATGAGTATTACAGGTGAGCCACCTTGCCTAGTTTATATTCTTATATTAATTGGCTACATGGTATTCCATTTTATAGACACACTATGCTTAAGCCAATCCCCTAGGATATTTTGTTTCTAATTTTTTGCTATTATCAATAGTGCTATGGTGATTATGTTCATTTCCCCATGCTGAGTATTTCAGTAGAACAGAAAAATGGAATTATTGGGGCAAAAGTATAGTGTTCATTTTCAAGACTTTTAATTCATATTTTCATTCTACTGTGTAGAAAGGCTGAACTAGTTTACATTCCATAGCAGTGTTTGATATTATATACTTTACTGCACTATTTTATATAATGTTTTCCAGTTTGATAGGTGAAAATAGATTCCCATTTTAGTTTATATTTTTGTTAGATTGGACATTTAACTGTATTTATTGGCCATTTTATTTCTTTATATTTTAGCCTATATTTTTTATGGACTTAAAGAGCTCTTTATAAAGAATATTAGCTCTTTGTACATATATTACAGTTTTTTTCTTTATGCACTGTTGTTTTGCCTGCACCAGTCATCTTTTCTTTAGAATTTACATTATACATATTTGACTTTAGCTGATAAGATGAAACAAATACTATTTATATAATTTTAAAATATAGAGAATAAGAAATATATATTAAACTTTTATTTTGAGACTCAATATTTCAGTGAGAAAAGCTACTATATGCTACTCAGGTTTTTCTCAGCAATTTAACTAGATTGATCATTTATAAATTTATATTCTTTCTGGTATATTTTTCTTTTTTGCTTTTCTTGTTTAGATGTCCCCCACTGATGGATATTACTCTACACATGTTGAATGGATATCTTCTTGCATCGAAAGCCTACCTGAGTGCTCATCTGAAGGAAACAGCAGAGCAAGATAGGCCTTCCCAGAATAATACAATCGGTTTAGCTGGACAAACTGATGCTCCGGAAGTTACCAGAGAAGAATTGAAAAATGCATTACTGGCCGCTCAGGTAAATTTTGCCAAAGTAAAATTTAGTCAAAAAGAGCAAGGGCTTCTCTACTAATGTAATCAGTAGAATAGATGGCACATTATGCCTTCTATGTCCTTTGTGATATATTGTGCCTTTCTTTTATTATAGAATCTATTATGATATTACCTTTGGTTCTGAATATCACATATATTGTATTTCTGAAATCAGGAATAATCTTCATGATATGAATGAAACAGCCATTTAAATAAGATTTATATTTTAATAAAATTTAAGTGTTTAAACTCTTAAATAAAATTTAAGAGTTATATGTTCATTCGGTCAACAAATTTTTTTTTTTTTTGAGACAAGTCTCGCTGTCTCCCAGGCTGCAGTGCAGTGGTATGATCTTGGCTCACTGTAACCTCTGCCTCCCAGGTTTAAGCAATTCTCCTGCCTCAGCCTCCTGAGTAGTTGGGACTATAGGCGCACACTGCCATGCTTGGGTAATGTTTGTATTTTTAGTAGAGAAGGGGTTTTGCCATGTTGGCCAGTCTGGTCTTGAACTGCTGACCTTAGGTGATCTGCCTGCCTCAGCCTCCCAAAGTGCTGTGATTATAGGAATGAGCCACGGTGCTTGACCTCATTCAACAAATATTTATTGGAACACCTACTATGTGCCAAGTATTGCTGTAGGAACTGAGGATGTAGTGGTGAAGAAGACAAAATCCTTGGTTATTTGTTTCTTAAGATCAAATGGTAGGAAAAAAATGTCAAATTATGGAGACAGACAATAAACAGAAACACAAATGCATGTATAGTAAAATGTCAGACAGTGATAAATAACATGACAATATAAGCACTTAAACTTTATATTTAGAAAAGTTTTTTGGCTGGGCACAGTGGCTCATGCCTGTAATCCCAGCACTTCATGAGGCTGGGGTGGGCGGATCACCTGAGATAAGGAGTTTGAGACCAGCCTGGCCAACATGGTGAAACCCCATCTCTACTAAAAATACAAAAAATTAGCTGGGTGTGATGGCACACACCTGTAGTCTCAGCTAATTAGGAGGCTGAGGCAGGAGAATGGCTTGAACTAGGGAGGTGGAGGTTGCAGGGTGCCGAGATTGTGCCACTGCACTCCAGCCTGGGCGACAGAGTGAGACAATCTCTCAACAACAACAAAAATAAAATAAATCTGTTCCTAGGAGTTTCAGATAAAGGATTGAAGATCATAAAAGCTAACAGGAATACAGTGATTATAGGTACAAATATTCTTGAGGTCCAAAAAAAAAAAAAAAAAGCTAACATCTGTATAATGCTTACCATATGGTAGGTACTAGCCTAAGTTCCTTAAATATATCAACTCATTTAATTTTTATGACCTACCTATGAGGTATAGAGTATTATCTCCATTTTTGCAGAGTAGGAAAATGTGACCCAGAGAAGTTAAGTGACTTGCTCACAGTTACACATTTAGTAAATGGCAGAACCAGCATTCACTCCTAGGCACTTTGGCTCCTGAGTCAACAACAACAACAACAACAACAAACAAAACAGTAACAATAACCAAAACCCAAAAACCCTTTTCCCCAAGCACCATGATTAGAAACCATGAGAGTCTAACCTTTTTTTTCTGCTCTGTTACCATGCTGGAGTGTAGTGGCACACTCTCGGGTCACTGCAACTTCTGCCTCCCAGGTACAAGCAATTCTCCTGCCTCAGCCTCCTGAGTAGTTGGGATTACAGGCGCATGCTCACGTCCAGCTGATTTTTGTATTTTTAGTAGAGACAGGGTTTCATCATGTTGGCCAGGATAGTCTGGATCTCTTGACCTCGTGATCTGCCTATCTCAGCCTCCCAAAGTTCTGGGATTACAGGTGTGAGCTACTGCGCCTGGCTGTATTATTTTTTGTGTGTGACAGAGTGTTGCTGTGTCGCCAGGCTGGAGTGCAGTGGCCAATCTTGGCTCACTGTAACCTCTGCCTTCTGGGTTCAAGTGATTCTCCTGCCTCAGCCTCCTGAGTAGCTGGGACTACAAGTGCGTGCCACCATGCCTGGCTAATTTATGTATTTTTAGTAGAGACAGAGTTTCACCATGTTGGCCGGGATGGTCTCGATCTCCTGACTGTGTGATCCACTTGCCTTGGCCTTCCAAAGTGCTGGGATTACAGGCATGAGCCACTGCACTCGGCCAGCTCTCCTTTATATATAGGGGCCTCAAGTATGTTGCCATTACCCCTCCAAGTACTGTTCTATACAATGATGCTCAAGCCTGTAGACTGAGCAATGAGTTGTGCAGGTTGAATGGATGGTAAGGTCGACTCTTTCCTTGTAAAACCAGAGCCTTAAACAGTCTGTCTTCAAGTTAAAGAGCTATGGGAAGTAACTTTTAGGCATTATTAACAGTCACCTCAGAGCAATCAAGTAGTTGGTAGCCAGGTTGAAAAAAAGGGAAATCAGGATAGCATTCTGGGAAAAGTGGGAGATTAAGAGTAAGGAAGGACATTCTGGTAGAAGTCATTTTTTGCCTAGGGCCTGTTTTGAATGTTACTGAATTCATAATACTCTTCTAGTAGATATTCTTAAACTGGAGTCCATGGGTCTGTCTAGAGATATGTGACATAATTATGTAATGATGTTCAGTTATGTATGTTAATTTTTATGGGGAGAGGGTGTATTGTTTTCTTTAGATTTCTGTGCGGTTCATAATCCTAAAAAGGTGAGAATCACTGCTCTACAGATTGCTCACTTTTGCTCTTAGAAGTACCTCTGTGTGTGTGTGTTTAAGAAATTAGTTATTTTATCATTTCTGTTCATGTGGAAATAAAATCTGGTTTGGTTTTTAAACCAACTTCTCAGAAATTTCTTACATTTACTATGTTTTGTTTGCTTTTAGGATAGTGCAGCTGTCCAGATTCTCTTAGAGATTTGCTTACCTACTGAAGAGGAGAAAGCAAATGGTGTCAATCCAGATAGCTTGTTAAGAAATGTTCAAAGTGTTATTACCACCAGCACTCCAAATAAGGGAATAGAGGAAGGAGAAGACAATTTGCTCTGTAACCTTCGAGAAGTTCAGTGCCTTATCTGTTGTCTCTTGCACCAAATGTACATTGCAGATCCCAACATTGCTAAGCTTGTTCACTTTCAGGTCTGTTTCCAAAGAATGATGCTTTGTGTTTTAACTTTGTTTTTCTTGGGGGCTTTGAATACTATATTAACAAGGATCATTTAGAAACCAGAGAAAATACAAATGATCCATGGGCCTTTGCAATATGGAGAAAAATCCAGGTTTTTAGTTGTTGTTTTTTTTTAACCTAAGTTTGATAATTTAATCTCTATTCTAGTGAATCAGAAAAATGAAATGCCAGGTTACATATAGGGCACTGTAGCCTTCTGAGCAACTTTTACAGAAAGGAAATGAAATCTTTCATTTGTTTTTTGTCTGTACTTGTTTATGATTTTTTTCCTCTTTCTTGTTGAGATAGGGTTATCCATGTGAACTTTTGCCTCTGACGGTCGCAGGTATTCCATCTATGCACATCTGTCTAGATTTCATACCTGAGCTTATTGCACAGCCAGAACTTGAAAAACAGGTAATGAGCATTTTGGAGCTTTAGGACAATTGATCTCTCTCTTTCTCTCTCTCTCCAGTCTTACTAGTTATACAAAACATTTTATAGATTTTAATACCTAAAGATAGTCTTGAGAAACATGTAATATCTGGATTTTGTGTTGCAGATATTTGCTATCCAGTTGCTTTCTCACTTATGTATCCAATATGCATTACCAAAGTCACTTAGTGTGGCTCGTTTAGCTGTCAATGTCATGGGAACTTTGCTAACAGGTATGTAGTCAATCAGCATCAACAAACATCTGACATAAAATATTAATAGTACCTGTATTTTCTGAATGTAGTGATGTAATATGTCTTTTGTGTAACTCAGACACAATATGATACAATATGTGTTAATACTAGTTTAACTTATGCCATCTTTTGAATTCTTTTGAAAATTTTTCTGTTTACAAATATGATTTATAGTGTAGTGGGAATGAATAGGTAGGCAAATTGTATTTTTCATTTTGTGAATGAATATATATAGATTTGTAAATATAAGCTTTCTAGATATTATAAATGGAAAACAAATATACTTTCTGAATGTAATTATGTCAGTAGAAAACAAATGGTTATTTATTACAAATGCCCACTTCCGGAAAAATATCATCATATGTATAAATGAATGATAAATACATTAGATGTGTCCATAGTTCTAAAATATATTCTGACATTTTAACTACCTTCTCGTTTGTAGAATAAAATGGTCTTAAACTACCTTAAAATATATGAATTATAATTCAACCCTTAATGTTATGGCTTAGTTAATTTAGTATTCTTTCTCATTATAATATTTCCATAATACCCTGTCATTTTTCTTTTCATTGTATTTATGTCCTGTTATAATTATTTGTAGTGGTTAAGAGTTTACACTGCCTGAGTTCAATCTCAGATCCACCAGTTACTAGCTTGTGATCGTTGACAAGTTTCTTAACCTCTCTAAGGCTTTTTAAAGAATTTTCACATCTATAAAATGAGTGTCATAATAGTACTTTGGTCATGCATAAGATTGTAGGAATTCAATGAAATAATGCATGTAATGTACTTATCGCAAAACTTGGGCATAATTTGTATCTTGGATAAAGACAGAGACTACTAGATCGTGAGCTTTCTGAAGACAGGGGCTGGCTGTTTAGAGAACTTCATATTTCCAGTACAGAGCATAGAACCCTTGGTATGTTGTATAAGCTGTGTTGATTTTATATTTGTAAACTAAAACATTGTTTCATTTCTTTCCAACAGTTTTAACACAGGCTAAACGGTTTGCTTTTTTTATGCCAACTCTGCCAAGTTTGGTCTCTTTTTGTCGAGCATTTCCTCCATTGTATGAGGATATTATGTCTTTGCTGATCCAAATAGGGCAAGTTTGTGCCTCTGATGTTGCCACTCAGACAAGAGACATTGATCCAATTATTACACGTAAGTGGTAACTTATTTTCAAGGATTACCTTAATATCTCAAACAAAAAGGCCAAATTGCTTTCCAGATTTCTTGGCCTTAATTTTTTTTTTCCCTTATGTTGTAGGTCTTCAACAAATAAAGGAGAAACCAAGTGGATGGTCTCAAATCTGTAAAGATTCATCTTATAAAAATGGATCCAGGGACACTGGAAGCATGGATCCTGATGTACAGCTCTGTCACTGTATTGAAAGAACAGTAATTGAAATAATAAATATGAGTGTTAGTGGAATTTAAAACAAAATTTAAAACCAAAATATGAAGCTGTTTGCTGCATATACCCAACATGAATCTGCATATTATAACAACTCTAAACTGAATGGGAACCGTAAAGTAATGTCTTAGAATCACTAAAACAATTCAATTCAACATGAATATAATTTAGAACTTTACGAGAATTGTGCTTGCTTGTTTTTGATTGGCACGTCTTTGGATCTACTTTGCTGGTATGTTTATATTGTAGTAGCTGAGCTTTTTTTCCCACTGGGAACACATGTAAGAAACTCATTACTGGAAAGGGAATTTGGCTTTGTATTTAGCTTTTGAAGTGAAGAAAGACTGCCATGCCTTTAATTTAATTTCTTATAAAAATGAGTCTGTGGGTAGCCCTAGTGTTTATTTTAACTGTGAGTTTGTAACACAGTGTGACAAAGATGCAAAGATGGGAGAGGAAAAAGAGTATAAAGAGAAAGGAGAATTAAGGAAATATTAGGAGTTAAAAACCCAAGTAGAAATCTCAAAAGATTTGCAATGCAAGTCATAGCAATGCACGTTGGAATTCTAGTTCTCAAGAAAGAGTATTGAGAAAGCTTTTTAAAAGGCATGTAGCTTTTGTAAATCATTTCTGTGGAATTACAGATGAGGATTTAAAGATTTTACATATTTGCTTCAATTTTTATTAATATATGAAGCCATATGTTTAAAGACATACTTGAATAATTTGGAATTTTAAGATACTGGTATAAAAGTGTTTACAGAAACATCTTTGTTCAAAGAAGAACCTGAGAGATCTCACTTAGTTTTTTGTTTTACATTTATTTTTATAATGCTTTGTTAAGTTACCTAATGCTCAGAGGGGGGAAATATGTATCAAATTACATGAAGGTAGAGCAATAAAACCCACTGGATTAAAGAGCACTTGGCTTGTCATTAGGATTATAATTGATACATTACTTTGAGAAGATCTTTGAATAAGAAATTGCAGTGTTTGAACCTCAGGAAAAATTAAAATGTAGAAAATAATGTCTTGCTGAATGATTTTGCAGTCCTCTGTCAGTAACTTCCATTGATTAGGCAGACACATTCAGGTAAACTGTAATCCTCATTTAAAAAAAAAATTTAAGTATCCAGTGTAGAAAGTACTTCCCCTTTCTCTCTCTGAGATATACCTCAATCACACACTTCCTTACCCCCACTTGAAACTGACCTCTTCACTTGTGTTTTTATTTTTTTTGAGGTGGAGTCTCACCCTGTTGCCCAGGTTGGAGTGCAGTGGGGTGATCTTGGCTCACTGCAATCTCTGCCTCCTGGGTTCAAGGAATTCTTGTGCCTCAATCTCCTTAGTAGCTGGGACTGCAGGCACGAGCCACCATGCCCAGCTAATTTTTGTATTTTCAGTAGAGACAAGGGTTTGCCATGGTGCCCAGGCTGGTCTTGAACTCCTGGCCTCAGGTGATCTGCCCACCTTGGCCTCCCAAAGTGCTGGGATTACAGGTGTGAGCCACCCAGCTAGACCTCTTCATTTGTAAAAATTAGTGAGGGTACTAAGAAGGTGTAGTTTTTAAGAAATGAAATTTAACTTCAGCCTTTTCACGAGTAAATAGTCACATCTCATTTTCTTCCTTTATAAAATGGGGTTACTGCTGGCCCTACCTCATATTCTATGAGAATGAGTTTGTAGCTGTTCCAAATCATGAAGTGCATAGTATCACATGTGATAGAATATTTATAACTTTTTATTAGATGCTTAATGTTCAATTAAGTAATTTTGATGTGAAAAATAAAAGCATATGCTTAAAATAGCATAAGAATTTTAATATTTTTAAACAAGGCAGTTTTGTAGTCTCTTAAGATTAAATACAACTGCTCCTTTTTTTTTTTTTAAACTGAGGCCTTGCTATATTTTATGTGAATAGATATGCCCTAGGAGTTCAGAAAAAGTTAAAGTATGTTTTCTAACTAAATGCAGTGTACATTCCTGGATCAATTTTCAAAGACTGGTCATAACCTGCTGTGTTAAAATAATCACATTTGCTGTTTTTCATCAGATTTGTTGATGATGTAAATAAAATGTGTAAATATGTTAGTAAATGTTAATATTCATGTATTTTAAGTTAAGGTATAAAATTTGTCACAATGGGATTTTTTTATTCAAGTGAAAACAGATGTGTGCAGCTATTTTGAATATTGGTTTATAAACATTCATATTCTTTATCAAACCAACCTGTAGTTTTTTGTGTTTCATTCCACTAGAGTTAACCTGAAGGGAACAGTTCAAGGGAGTGTATTCTAGGCCTGTATGGTTCCAAGGGCTTACATGTATCCCTTTCTCTTACGCCACATGCATTAAATGGCAATACAAGGTGAGAGTCAATTGAAACCCTTAGTAATTTATGAGAGTAGTTATCCTGGAGCAGTAACTCAAAATATTTGGTGTTTTAAAAAATTATAAAAATAATTTAAAGGTATTTTTAAGGATTTATTTTTAAACATTATCCTTGCTTTGCTTTTTTTTCACTTAACCTTATACGGGATTTTTTTCTTGCAAGTTTTTTTTTTTTTGAGACGGAGTTTCGCTCTTGTTGCCAGGCTGGAGTGCACTGGCACGATCTCGGCTCACCGCAATCCGCCTCCCGGGTTCAAGTGATTCTCCTGCCTCAGCCTCTCGAGTAGCTGGAATTACAGGCATGTGCCACCACGCACAGCTAATTTTGTATTTTTGGTAGAGACATGGTTTCTCCATGTTGGTCAGGCTGGTCTCGAATTCCCGACCTCAGGTGATCTGCTTGCCTCAGTCTCCCAAATTGCTGGGATTACAGGCGTGAGCCACAGCACCCGATGCAAGTTTAATTTTTACAATTTTATTGGCTTCATAATGTATTGAATTCATCTATCATAACCACCTTTATATTACTAGACTGGAAAGTTCATAATTTTTTTCAGTATTACAAATAGTTATTGTCAATTGAGGTGTCACATTTTCTTTTGTTTACATTACGTCTTTAGGATAAATATCTGGAGCTCAGATTACTAGATCAAAGGGTAGAGTTTAGTTTTATAATTACAAGTTTTGTCATTTTTGGTAAGATATTATCACAGTTGACAGGCAAACAAATCAACTAGCCCCCTCCTGCTTTTTCTTCCCAGCAAACTCCTTCCCCAAACTAGTTAAACTTGAATTTGAGAAGCAGTATTAGGTTTTGGCTTTGGGGGATATTATTATTTGAGCCAAGTTTAGGTTATACAGAATTAAAAAAAAAATACAAAACATAATTTAGACCGGGCTTGGTGGCTCACGCCTGTAATCCCAGCACTTTGGGAGGCCAAGGCAGGTGGATCACCTGAGGTCGGGAGTTTGAGACCAGCCTGACCAACGTGGAGAAACCCCGTCTCTACTAAAAATACAAAATGAGCTGGGCGTGGTGGCGCGAGCCTGTAATCCCATCTACTCGTGAGGCCGAGGCTGGAGAGTCGCTTGAACTCGGGAGGTGGAGGTTGCAGTGAGCCGAGATCGCACCATTGCACTCCAGTCTGGGCAACAATAAAACTCCATCTCAAAACAAACAAAAAACAATTTGGCAAGGTCATGATGAACCTGCTTTTTTTGAGTAAGTACTATTGGCAAATAATAAATGGTCTTAGGAGGGATGGAAGGCGGATAAACACCTTAATGGAGGTAGAAGTGATCTGATGCTGGAGACCCTGACAGCGTGTCTCTGGCTTTAGTATCCGGGAAAGCACTGAATATTATGAAAGATAGTTTGTAGCCCGTTGTCACAGAGCCATCTTATTTAAGTTTGGCTCAGCAGCCTGGCAATTCTCGCCTCATTCTTTTCACTACCCTGGCTACTGCAAAGCTGAGAAATGTAAACTGAGTGGCACTGATGAGTGCTCAAAGAGCTTGGCAAAGCTTAAAGATGTTTCCTTTCCGCTAATCTACGGATGTGAAGAATGAAGCTTACAGTTTCCAAGGAATTTGCTGTACAGGCTGTATCGCCGGTTTCAAAAGTCAAACCCGGAAGACGTTTTCCTTTAAACAAACTCTAGGGATTTGCTCCAATGGCGATAGCCTCCCTGTGCCGCCGCACACCGTGAGTCTGTGTTTTTTTTTTCGGAGACTCATTGGGTGCCGGAGTTCTCGCCCCCTCACCTCGCACCGTGATTGGTTGATTCCGGGCGTTGACGGGTGATTGGTCGAGCTCGTAGGGCGATTGGGCGATGGGAGTCGAGGGGGCGGGAGGCGGGAATTCGTCTCGGGCTGTGTGGTTGAAGGGTCTGGTGAGCGCTGCTGCGGAGGAAGGGTACGGCAGCCGCAAGCTTGCACACCAGGCTCGGGGAGTAGCAGCCCCGCCAGGAAGAGGGAGGAAGAAGGGCTCGTGCCCTTTCTTCTCTTCCAGGGCTCCGCTTTATTTGCTCTCAGAAATCGGTTTCCTTTTCTTCCGTGAATCGGAGTTCAGAGCGTTGCTTCAGTTTCCCTCCAGACAGGCAAGTCGGAGGGAAGTCCATGGGAAGGGCTTGAGTACTTCTGCCTTCGCTCAAGCCGCCTGCGGGCCCATCGGTGATGACTGGATCACCAGGGGCTCGGGGATCTCAGCTGGCTGTGGGAGGAGGGAGATACCGGGCAGAAAACCTGAGGAGGGAGCCTATCCTTACCTCCTCTGAGCACAGGCCTATTCTTAGCCCGGGTCGCTGCGTTACTTCTTGGCGGGAGGCAGAGAGGTTTGTTTGTCCTTTATGCAATATTTGGGGGGGAAGCCACCTCATTTTGAGACAGTTGTTGCCATAGCCGGGTACAGGACGGGTTGATTTCGAAATTATATCTGAGTAAGCGTTGAATTGTTGATTTATATTAAGAGGTTCAATTCCACCATATCTCATTCTCAGAGCTTTACAGATAGAATCTCAAAATGTTAGAGCTGGAAAATACCCAGAATACTGGTTCTTCACTTCTTTTGGAACACACAAGCGGTGGTTAATGTTATTGCCTTCATAATCTATGGAATTGCTATTTTAACCATCTCTTCATCCCCAAATTGAATTTACACTTTTTTCCCCCACGGCTGCAAATAATTCCTTATTTGATAACAATGCATGTAATTTCCCCCGCTATTTTGATTTCCTTGAGATCTATTTAGGGGAAGAGAAATCTATGGAGTTTCTCTTTGGAAAAATGCAATTATGCACAGAAACTTCTGCATGCAATTTCAAGAGGTCATTGTCTGAATTACATCCGTGGATCCTAGGTTAAGAAAAGTGGTTTAGAAGAGGGGAGGATTAAAGTGATCACCTCATCTGTATGAGATCCTGGGCTAATTTTCATAAAAACCCTGTCAGGTAAGTAGTATTTCAGTTCCATAGACAGAGAAACAAGCTCTGAGAAGTTACGTGATTCACACAGTGGAATTCAAACTTAGCCTTGCTTTACTCCAAAGCCTATCTTCTTTCTGTAATACTCTACTGACCTTTAAATAAAATTTTTGAGTGCCTACTATATGCCAAGGCATCCCCTCTCTCTCTCTCTCTCTTTTTGTTTTGAGATGGAGTCTCACTCTGTCAGGCTGGAGTGCAATGTACGATCTCGGCTCATGGCAACCTCCACCTCCTGGGTTCAAGCTCATTGCAGCCTCCACCTCCCGGGTTCAAGTTCATTGCAACCTCTCCTCCTGGGTTCAAGCGATTCTCCTGCCTCCCAAGTAGCTGGGATTAGAGGTACGCGCCACCATACCCAGCTAATTTTTGTATTTTTAGTAGAGGTGGGGTTTCACCATGTTGGTCAGGCTGGTCTCGAACTCCTGACCTCGTGATCCGCTTGCCTCAGCCTCCCAAAGTGCTGGGATTACCGGTGTGAGCCACCAAACCCTGGGGACATTCTCTTTTTTACCACAGCCTTTAAATTAAATTAGGGGTCATTACAGATAAGGATTTTAAAGAAGTAAAAAGGTATGTCAAAGACCCTGTCAAAATCTGGTATAGAACCTATACTTCCTGACTTCTGGTCCACAGTTTTTTTCTTCTAACTGGAGGACTGCGGAAAGGGTAACACAAGGGGAAGAACGAGTGGTGGTATGGAGTTTTAGAGAGAGAGGCCTCAGGAACTTGTTTCTGTAGGTTGATTACATCTGATGTAATTGTTACAAGAGCTCATGTTTAATCTGGTATGTACTGTATCATATTTGCACATTATTTCACTTAATCATTACCACAATCCTATGGGGTACATGCAGTCACTGTGGTTTAGAGAAGGAAACTAACTTTCCCAAAGTCACACAACTACGACATGGCAGAGCAAGGGATGCAAATCCAGATTTGTTAGACTCTAACACATACTCTTGACCGCTGTGATTTATAATACTAGCAAATTCTTTTCTTTCCATTTGTTTTGTTTATACTTTTATTAATTCCAGTTTGTATTTTCAGGTTTCCCTCTTAGTTTTGGTTCTCTGGTTTTCTTTGAAAGGTGTGTCTCAATATTTGATTTTCATTTCTGTTGCAGTTAGGAATCTGAAATAAACAGGAAAGTACTATATCTGCAATGTGGTCTGAATATACGATTAGTGGGGTGAAGATTAACTTTCCTTATAAAGCTTACCCATCACAGCTTGCTATGATGAATTCTGTAAGTATTTTTCAGCAATTAAGTTTTTATTAAGATACAGATACTTATGATCCATAAAGTACATTGAGTATGTGACTGCATTCATATTTTCAAATAGTAAATGGAGAATATTTTCTGGGTTCATTGGAAGAACATCTAACCTCTGGGAAGCTAATGATTGCTAGTAAATGTATATATCCGTGGTTAAGACAAAGAAGAAAATTCTGAAAAATGTTCTCAGCTCATTTGAAATTTCTATACTTTTAATGAAAAACTGCTTTCTACAATTTACTATCTTTTACACAGGACACTATATTTCTCACCATTAATTGTTTTGTTTGAATCATGTAGAAAATTAACATACAAATTTGAGTGAACCAGCTTTCCAGTTTTGTTAAATCTATTTTGCCATATGTACTTCATTTTTATTTACTGAACATTATTAGTATCCTGAATTTGTTCTTTTCCTTTCCTAGCCATGTTTTTATACTTTTATTACATATGTATATATCCATAAATAATATAAAATATTATTTTGTATATTTTTAATTTTTGTGCATTGATGTGATACTGTACCTTATCTTTCTGCAGAACTTGAGTTTTTAAACTTGGCATTATTTTTAGTATATAGCCTTGTTGATTCTTAATGCATTTTAACTGCTGTATACATTCGATTGGATTATTGGATGAATATACCAGAATTTGTCTGTCCATTTTCTTATTGATGGACATTTAGGTTGTTTACATTCTTGGCAATTGCAAACAGTGCTGCTGTGAACTTTCTTCTTTTTTTTTTTTTTGAGACAGAGTCTCAGTCTGTCTTCCAGATTAGAGTGCAGTGTCTTGCAGATTAGACTGCTCATTGCAACCCCCTCCTCCCAGGCTTAAGTGATTCTGCCTCAGCCTCCAGAGTAGCTGGGATTATAGGCATGCACTACCATGCCCAACTAATTTTTGTATTTTTAGTAGAGATGGGGTTTCACCATGTTGGCCAGCTGGTCTGGAACTCCTGACCTCAAATGTTCCACCCGCCTCGGCCTCCCAAAATGCTGGGATTACAAGCGTGAGCCACCCTGCCTGGCTGCTGCTGTGAACTTTCTTATGCATGTTTTCTTGTGTTCATGTGGGAAAGGTTTTGGGTGTACACATAGAGCTGGACTTGCTGTAGTTGGACATCTTCACTTTATAAGAAATTGTTTATTTCTCTACCAAGTAGTTGTAATAATTTGTACTCTCACTAGCAATATCTTTCATTAAGTTTTCATCAGAGATATTGATAGGTAGTAATGTATTCTGGTTTTACAGAAATCATTGGTGTTTGCATAATTCTGGCATAGATTGCTCTTTTCATTTCTTCTCTTGTGATTGATATTTTGGTAAGTACAAGATAATCTCAGGAAGAGGTGTAAAGGAATAAAGTTTGGATTTAATGGAATACGAGTTCCTTCTGCTATTGTTGTGTTCCCTGGAGTGCAACCTCACTTCTCCTTGCTGTTATATTTGAACTTCAGGTGGAGAGAGACCTTTGTAAAATAAAATGTTTATTAATCTTTCTCATTGGTTTCTGTCTCCATAGATTCTCAGAGGATTAAACAGTAAGCAGCATTGTTTATTGGAGAGTCCCACAGGAAGTGGAAAAAGCTTAGCCTTACTTTGTTCTGCTTTAGCGTGGCAACAGTCTCTTAGTGGTAAGTAGGTGCTTGATATCTTCAGGTTGCTTATTGGGGCCCAAAAAAACATAATACAGTACTCTAACCAGACCAGTTCAGCCGTGCTCTAACTAATTTAAATATTCATTTAAAGATGTTTCTTTAAAAAAAGTTATGTATCTGCCAAAAGAGTTTCAATATAGCAAAATATGTTTCATTAATGCTAAAATAATATTGAACATAATTTAGTCTTTTGATGAATTGGAAAGTACATAAAGAGTTTTGGCAGCTGGGCAACATAGTGAGACCCCATCGCTACAAAAAATGAAAATCAATTACCCAAGCATGGTGATGTACACTTGTAGTCCCAGCTACTTGGGAAACTGAGGTGGGAAGATCACTTGAGCCCAGGAGGTTGAGGCTGCAGAGAGTTGTGACTATGTACTCCAGCCTGGGTGACAGAATGAGACCATGTCTCAAAAAACAAAGTTTTGGATGCTTAGAGTTATCATTATGAGAATAATTAGATGATAATTTGTACGTACAAGATGCAAGAGATGGGCTGTCATGATGCTATAACACATACTAATTGCTTTTTTAATTTTTGGAAATCCTTTAATATATTTGCTTACCTGTTCTTTTCTCATAACATTAACGCATGGAATATATAAAAAAGAATACATTCTAGTTGATCTTTCTACTTGTTTGGATGCCAGATAAGCAGAAATTCATTATAATATTGTTTGTATGAATTTTTATTACTTCCCATTGCTTTTCTTGTTTTTTTTTGGAGTGGAGTCACCCAGGATGGAGTGTAGTGATGTGATCATAGCTCACTGTAACCTCAAACTCCTGGGATCAGTGATTCTCCTGCTTCAGCCTCTTGAGTAGTTGAGATTACAGGCATGAACCACCAGGCCAAGCTGTTTTTACTTTGTTTGCTAACAAATGTCTATTAATATTTGCTTTTATGAAAGACTATATAATCTATATAATGAATCAGAAATATAATATTGGATACATTTTAGTTACATGATTAGATGGGTTTAAACCTAAAGTATTAGGAGAATTTGAGGTTAAACATGATATGTGTATGTATGTATGTATGTGTATATAGGTATATATATATATATATTTTAAAAATGAAATCTTGGTTACTAATAAGAACATATTAATAATAAAAAGTAAATATTTCATAATCTTTTGGTTGTTCATTTTGATTCTTACTGATGTTAATTTTGGGAAAAGCGAGTTTATCGTTACTAACTTCAGGTCTTAATGGCAGATGTCTGAAAAATAGAATTAGGAATATTTATATGGTATAAATGGGAAACAGTATCAATACTGATTATTTTAAAAAAAAATTATTTAGCTTTTTTTGGGATATATGAGTAGTACATTTGTATACAATGTAGGCACACAGTGTAAACTTATTACAATTTTGTATTTAGGCACCAAAATTACCTATTTTATTGATTTGAATATTGACCTTAAAATGTATTTTGATGCATGTATCAGAATTAATACATCAATAAACATGTTTCTATTTGAAATAGAAATATAATGTGGGGAATGATTTAACCCTTATGTGTTACATTATTATTTAATGTATTGAACTTTCAAATTCTTCATTTAGGGAAAGTAGTAATTAAGAATTTACTTTAGGTCTTTGTTTCAATCTGTTCTTGAATTTTAAAGAAATCAATATAAATGAATACTTGAGTGGTTGTACTTTTATTACATTATTAATCTTAGATTATTAGATTTTTGCAGATTACATAAATGGGTGATAATTCCTCTATAAATGTTTTTGCTTTTGTTTTTGAGACAGAGTCTTGCTCTGTTGCCCAGGCTGGAGTGCAGTGGCGTGATCTTGGCTCATTGCAACCTCCGCTTCCTGGGTTTGTGCAATTCTCTTGCATCAGCCTCCTGAGTAGCTGGGATTACAGGTGTATGCCACCATGCCTGGCTAATTTTTGTATTTTTAGTAGAGACAGGGTTTCACCATATTGGCCAGGCTGTTCCCAAATTCCTAACCTCAAGTGATCTGCCCGCCTTGGCCTCCCAAAGTGCTGGGATTGCAGACGTGAGCCACTGTGTCTGGCCAAACATTTTTGGCTTAAGTATTTCTCTCCTGTCCTAATTTGATGGCACAGATAAAGTGACCAGCTTGTCCAGGTTTGCTAGGTACCTTCCTGGTGTTATCCCTAAAAATTTTGTATCTTAGGAAACCTCCCAATCCTGGGTGAACTGGGCTGGTTACTTACCCTAGCTGCAGAGAATGATTAATGTTTATTTAATTAGGTATAAATAGAGGTTCTTTCATTTTTAGGGAAGCCAGCAGATGAGGGCGTAAGTGAAAAAGCTGAAGTACCATTGTCATGTTGTTGTACATGCCATTCAAAGGATTTTACAAACAATGACATGAACCAAGGAACTTCACGTCATTTCAACAATCCAAGCACACCACCTTCTGAAAGAAATGAGACTTCATCAGCTTGTCAAGGTAATTTATATTTTGCCTGGATCAGTTGATATCTGTAATAAGAGTCTTAATTATTACTGTTATAAGCCCTAATTTATATAAGTTTGGTTAGCACAACTGATTATATCTCTATCTAGTTTCTCTGGAATTCTTTTAAAATAACACAGAGTGGTCAAAAAGTTTTTAAGTCCTTGGTTTGACTTTTAATTGATTGAGACATTTTGTTGGCCTAAGTAATTTTTTAATGAAGGCAAGGCAAAATAAATGATTTTCAGAAATTGATGTTATTTGTAGCCAGTTTTGTTAATTGTATGTTAGAATTCTATAAAACATAATGTTCGTATCCTAAGACAAAGTCTAATTAGCCTCAGTGATTCATTCTTGATAAGTTTGCCATCTGGCCTTCTGAGGCCAGTATCCTACATGAGAATCAGATATATTTATGTGTGATCCTTAAATAATTCTTACTAATTTTAGAGAAAAATATTAAGAGTAATGTAAGATGATTAATAATATATTTAGAAAAAAATGCTTCTTCTGCTTTTGGCTGTATAGAAGGGATAGACTATTATTTACCTAAGATGGAAACATAGGGAACATCCTGGACACTTTGCTCTTTCTTATTTATGTATATCTTCATATCCATTGGTACTTCCATAGTGCAAACTACCATCTCTTGTTTAGAGCATCCAATAACCCCTTTTATGTTTTTACTCATGCTATTTCTTAACCAGTCACTGGCAGGGAGACAGAGGTTGCCATGATTGACTTAAGTCCAAACAGTATCCATTTCCTAAAATCAAGGATGGAGTCAGCTTCCTCTAAAGCACATAACTATACAGAGGAGGGTAGATATTGAACTTCCCGTAGGAACGAGGAAAAAGAAGTGGAATAGTTGTTAAATAGGTGACCAGTAGTGTTGTCTGCATTGTTTTGATTTTGGTCTTTTGGATTTCTTTTTTTTCCTTCAAAGATTTATGCTCTCTTCTTCCTCAGAGCCTTTACTTGTATTAGTGTCTCTTCTGAGCAAAGTTCCACCTTCAACTTATTATCCTTTTCTTCTTCAGTTTACCTGTCACTTCCTTGGGGTATCCATCCTGATTTTTCTGTCAGAGTAGATTTGATTTCCCTATTATATTCTGTCTTCTCATTGTGTACCTTTCCTTTATAGCACTTTTTTTTTTTTGAGATGAAGTTTCGGTTTTGTTGCCCAGGCTGGAGTGCAGTGGCATGATCTTGGCTCTCTGTAACCTCCACCTCCCAAGTTCAAGTGATTCTCCTGCCTCAGCCTTCCAAGTAGCTGGGATTAAAGGCATGTGCCACCACACCCAGCTAATTTGGTATTTATGGTAGAGATGGGGTTTCTCTGTGTTGGTCAGGCTGGTCTGGAACTCCTGACCTCAGGTGATTTTCCTGCCTCAGTCTCCCAAAGTGCTGGGATTACAGGTGTGAGCCACCATACCTGGCCTGCACTTGTTACAGTTTGTATTATATGTGTCCGTCTAAATCTTTTATTAATTTCTGCTTCCGTAGTAGACTGTATACTTCATGAGGTCAGGAACGTTGTCAATTTGCTTACCATTGTATCCCTAGAACTCTAGCAGGGTCCCTGGCATATGGTAGGTGCTAGATAAATATTTGTTGTTATGAATGAATAGGATTAATTTTCAGCTAATTATGGGAACTCTGGTGTATAATATTTATATACACCCTTTGCTTTTAAACATAGCTTTATTGAGGTTTACTTGACATAACAAATTGCATGTATTTAAATGGTACACTTTTTTTTTTTTTTGAGACAGAATCTCTCTCTGTTGCTCAGGCTGGAGTGCAGTGGTGTGATCTTGGCTCACTGCAACCTTCACCTCCTGGGTTCAGGCAATTCTCCTGCCTCAGCCTCCCGAGTAATTGGGATTACAGGTGCCTGCCACCATGCCTGGCTAATTTTTTGTATTTTTAGTAGAGACAGGATTTCACTGTGTTGGCCAGGCTGGTCTTGAACTCTTGACCTCAAGTGACCTACCCACCTTGGCCTCCCAAAGTGCTGGGATTATTGATGTGAGCCACTGCATCCAGCCTAAGTGGTACACTTTGATACATTTTGACATATGTACCTCCATGAAACTTTCACCAGAATCAAGATAGTGAACATACACACCAACCTTATATTCACTTTCTCCAAATTTTTTCAAACATACTTTCCCCAAAAGTTTTCTCATGGACCTTTGTTGTTCCCCGCTCCCTACCCCTCCATGACTCACCTCCTCAACCAACCACTTAACTGCTTTCTGTTACTATAGATTAGTTTGCATTTCCTATAGTTGATATAAATGGATTCATAGAGGATGTATACTAATTTTGTCTGGCTTCTTTCACTTACAGCAAGTATTTTGAGATTCATCCATGTTGTTGCATATATTAATAATTTGTTTCTTTTTATTGCTGAGTAATAGTCCACGGGTATACCATAACAAATTGGTTATCTAGCTGTTTATGTATAATTGGGTTATTGCTAGTTCTGGGCTATTACAAAGACAGATACTATGAACATTTGTTTCTACATCTTTGTAAGGACGTATGTTTTAATTTCTCTTAGGTGAATACTAGGAGCAGAATGACCAGATTGCTTTGTAGGTGTGTTTGTTTAACTTTTTTTTTTTTTGAGATGGAGTCAGTCTGTTGCCCAGGCTGGAATTCAGTAGCATAATCTCGACTCACTGCAACCTCTGCCTCCCGGGTTTAAGCGATTCTCCTGCCTCAGCTTCCTGTGTAGCTGGGATTACAGGCATCTGCCAATATACTCAGCTAATTTTTGTATTTTTGGTAGAGATGGAGTTTCACCATATTAGTCAGGCTGGTCTTGAACTCCTGACCTCAAGTGATCTATCTGCCCATCTCAGCCTCACAAAATGTTGGGATTGCAGGTGTGAGCCACCTCACCCGGCCAAGTTTTTAAGAAATTTCCAAACTGTTTCATCAAATGGTCATACCATTTTACATTCCCATCAGTAGTTACGATAGTTCCAATTTCTTCACATCCTTGTCAACACTTGGTATGGTCAGTCCTTTTAATTTTAGCCATTCTGGTTTTTTTGTTTGTTTGGTTTTTTTGAGATAGGGTCTCACTCTGTTGCCCAGGCTGGAGTGCAGTACTGTGATCTTGGCTCACTTGGCTTATTGCAACCTCTACCTCCCGGGGTCAAGTGAGCCTCATACCTCAGACTCCTAAGTAGCTGGGATTACAGCTACACACCACCACATATAGCTAATTTTTTGTAGTTTTTGTTGGTTTTACCATGTTCCCCAGGCTTGTCTTGAACTCCTGGGCTCAAGTGATCTGCCTTCTTCGGCCTCCCAAAGTGCTAAGATTATAGGCATGAGCCACCACACCTGCCTTAATTTTAGCTACTCTAATGGGCCTACAGTGGTATCTCATTGTAGTTTTAATTTTTATTTCCTATATTTTCATGTGCTTATTAGCTATTCCTGTTTCTTGCTTGATGATATATCTGTTCAAATAATTGCCTATTTTTTATTGAATTGTTTTCTTATTGTTAAATTTTGAGACTTCTTTAAACATTTTGAATACAAACAAGTCTTTGATCAGATAGAATTTTAGGTTTTACATTTAGGTTTAAGTCCAGTTTGAGTTAATGTGTGTATATGGTGCAAGGTATGGATTTATTGGGACAAGTCCTAACATATATGATAAAGTATATTGTTTGCTGAGAAGAATGGCAAGGAAAACCTGGCCACCCCCTGCCCAAGTAGAAAACTGCTTGGGGCATTCTAAAGTAGCAAAACAGTATATGTATGTCATACACCGATTAAAACAGTTCTTTAAGCACGGGATATGTAACTATGCCCTCATGGCTCCCTCGTGGAGAATAGTTTCTGGTTTGTCCTTGATCAGTGGTAAGCAGGCACCAGCTGCCTACCTAGTTTATCTTAGTTCTATGAGAAAACACAGAGCACCTGTTTGTTATTAATAATCACCTGTTCAGAGAGTATAAATACGTGGGTCAGACTCTGCGCGAGGCTCTCAGCTCAGAATGCTGTTAGTATCTGAGGCTCTCAGCTTGGAAGGCTGTTGACCCCGGATAGTCCCACTTGGCTGTTTTATCTGGGTGTCTGCTTCTTAATGTCTTCAGCGCTGCCTGGATGGGGGTCTCTATGGCTGAGCTGGTTTCAGTATGGATTAAAGTTTGTTTTTTTGCATGTGGGTATCCAGTTGTTCAGCACCATTTATTGAAAAGCCTATCCTTATCTACCACATTGCCTTTGTGTCTTTATCAAAAATGAGTTGTCCATATATACCAACTTGATTTTGACATTACTGAGTCAGTGTTATCTAGAACAGTCTAAGTGGGAAAAATTAAGCTTGTATTCTGATATCCTCTTTATATTTGTAAGTAAATTCTTTATAACCTAAATACAGAAAAACGCAAATCCTAAGTGTATAGGCTGATGAATTTTCACTGTCATAACTACCACATAGATTGTCTGGACATGCAGATCTCAAAATTACCTGTCTTGTCTAAAATATATATGTAATGCAAAAGACTAAGAATAGCCAGGACGCTTTTGAAGAAGCAGGTCAAGGTGAGAGACTTGATCCCCCAAATATACTGATTTATTGTATGTAAATGTAGAGTAATTAAGACGGATTGACTTTAGCACAGTGAAGTGCTAATAGCACCCTAATTCACGGTTCTCTATACCTATCTATACCTAAAAGTATAGAGAACCCTAATTCAGTTCCACACGTATCCAGAAACTTGATATATTTTTAGAAGTGCCCCTACAGAGTGGAGGGGAAAGGAAGAACTTGAGTAATGCTGGGACTATTAGATGTCCATATGAAAAAAACTGAAATTGGAGCCCAACTTTATACCTTACACAAAACCCCTTCTAGGTAGATTAAAGACCTACTTCTGAAAGGCAAAACTATTAGGATTTTAGAGTATAGTGGTTTCCAAACTGTGTTTCTAAGAACCTTATAAAGAAAACAACTTGTAAGAGGAAGGGGAAAGTGGATCTCAGAGTAGTTCTAGGTCTTTCACCTCTATTTTGGAAATTTTAAGCAACATTTCTTTTTTGAGATGAAGTCTTGCTGTGTCACCCAGGCTGGAGTGCAGTGGCATGATCTTGGCTCACTGCAACCTCTGCCTCCTGGGTTCAAGTGATTCTCTTGCCTCAGCCTCCCAAGTAGCTGGGATTACAGGCATGCACCACCATGCCCAGCTAATTTTTGTATTTTTAGTAGAGACAGAGTTTTGCCATGTTGGCCAGGCATATCTCAAACTCCTGACCTTGGGTGATCTACCTGCCTCAGTCTCCCAAAGTGCTAGGATTACAAGTGTGAACCACCATGCCCGGCTGCAACATTTCTTTAAAAAGAAAATAGTCCTACACTTTAGAAAAAAACTTGAAAATCAGTGCTGTGTGGCATAGGTTCATTTCTGAGTTTATGAGGTTTCAAACTTGCTTTTTTTTTTCTTTTTTCTTTTTTTTTTGGAGAGAACGCCTTGTCTGTTGCCTAGGCTGGAGTGCAGTGGTGTGATCTCTGCTAACTGCAAACTCTGCCTCCCAGGTTCAAGGGATTCTCATACCTCAGTCTCCCGAGTAGCTGGGATTATAGGCCTATGCCACCACACCCAGCTAATTTTTGTATTTTTAGTAGAGATGGGATTTCGCCATGTTGCCCAGGCAGGCTTACACTCTTGGGCTTAAGTGATCCACTTGCCTTGGCCTTCCAAATTGCTGGGATTACAGTCATGAGCCACTGGGGCCAGCCTTAAACTTACTTTTTGAAAACAGTATTGGACCTGCTCATATAGGTATTTCTCTGTTGTAAATATTCTGTAAATCTTTTAGGGCCAGAGATTCTCTTTTTTATTGTTTTTCTATGGTATCTGGCCATGGGATAGACTCAATGTAATAAATGATTGTTGGCTGGGTGTGGTGCTCACGCCTGTAATCCCAGCATTTTGGGAGGCCGAGGCAGGCGGATCACTTGAGGTTGGGAGCTTGAGACCAGCCTGACCAACATGAAGAAACCCTGTCTCTACTAAAAATATAAAATTAGCCAGGTGTGGTGGCTCATGCCTGTAATCCCAGCTACTCAGGAGGCTGAGGCAGGAGAATTGCTTGAACCTGGGAGGCAGAAGTTGTGGTGAGCCGAGATCACACCATTGTACTCCTGCCTGAGCAACAAGAGCAAAACTCCATCTCAAAAAATAAAAAAAGATTGTTAAATTAATTCAAACCATGAGAGTGGAGAGAATATTTAGAGAGAAACAAACAGGAAGGAGGGTACCTTTAAGAATATTTATATTTAGGAAAAGGGAGAAGAGAGAAACCAATGTATGAGAATAGTTAAGAACACTGTTACAGACATTAAGGAAGAAGAAAATATATTTTCTGTGTTCCAAGAAGACAGTGTTCAGCTGTATGCCTAAGAGGTTACATGTATGGAGATTGGAGTCACACAACAGGATTCAGTCACATCCGAGCTCTACCACTTACTAACTGTATGATACTGGGCCAGCTACTGGACTTTTTAAAACCCTAGTGTTCACATTTGTAAGATTGGGGTAATTGGCAAGGTGTGGTAGCTGAAGCCTGTAATCCCAGCACTTTGGGAGACCGAGGTGGGCAGATCACTTGAGGACAGGAGTTTGAGACCAGCCTGGCCAACATGGTGAACCCTTGTTTCTACTAAAAATACAAAAATTAGCCGGGCATGGTGGCATGCACCTGTAGTCTCAGCTACTGGGAAGGCTGAGGCAGGAGATTCACTTGAACCCAGGAGGAGGAGGTTGCAGTGAGCTGAGATCGTACCACTGTATTTCAGCCTGGGTGATAGAGTGAGACTCCATCTTACACACACACACACACACACACACACACACACACACACACACACACACACACACACACAGATTGGGGTAATTAATGTTATTTGGTGGTTAAGAGGTCCTTGATGACCTTGAAAAGGAGCTTTCAGGATTGTGGGATTAAAAGACATTATATGAGCTTGATTCTATAATCAATGTTTTTGTTCTAAAGAATGTAGAAAAACAGTAGGAAAGAAACACTGATACTGTAAAGATTTTTACACACATGAAATATATTTTCTTCAGAGACTCTTGCAGTTATACATTTTAAATCACATTATTGGTTGTAGTCTATAAGTACATAAAACTATTTAAAAAATCAAATTGGACTTTTCCTATTGAAAGCATGTTTCTCAAAATCTTTCGTAAAGTAAACTGAATGGTAGAGAAGTACTTTTTTAAACATGTTTAAGTTTCATGTTTTAGATTGTGGTATGAAATTTCTAAAAATAAGCCTTACGTCCTGGTTCCAGTTTTCTTTTAGAAAAATTGCCTATGGGTAAGTTATTTATGCTAATTTTTTATTACTTCTTATATAAGACTCCCCTGCAAAAACCACTCTGGCTGCAAAGTTATCTGCTAAGAAACAGGCATCCGTATACAGAGATGAAAATGATGATTTTCAAGTAGAGAAGAAAAGAATTCGACCCTTAGAAACTGCACAGCAGGTAAACAGAATTTATTGGCAGTGAAATAATCCAGTTAGTTATAGCTGAACATGGTAGTCAAGTATCAATTAAGTTTTTAATTCCCTGGTGGAGATTAGTTGGGTCAGATGACAGCCGTAAATTAAGTGGTAATTTGTTACAATTTCATTTTGTACAGTTATTTGTTACAAAGGAGTTTGTTATTATAGCAGATTATTCACAGTAATATGTCATTCAAGTGAAACTGCATGGTGTTTCTCACATATAAGGAATTTGATAGTAAAATATTTACTTAAGGGCTATCTTGGTGATATACTGCTTTGCACTTTTTAACTCTTCCATTGTTTTTATCTTAAAATAGCATTTTCTGTTGGCTAAAATACCTTTGATATGATTATTCATGTTATGGATATTTTGGAATTGATAGTATTAATGTAATGAAAAGATTTATTCTTATTGAGTTTTTTAGATTGATACATGATAAAATATGTATATTTATTTCTAAAAATTACTAAAAGGCTTGAATTACCAGGTATTTTAAATGAAATGTACTTTTCATAGATGAACACAATATTGTCTCAGAATTCATGGCAGTGAGGTAGGGAGGCTGGGATTTTAATAGATTTAGTTACAAATAAGAAAGGTAATTATTAGGCTGGGTCCAGTGGCTCACGCCTGTAATCCCAGCACTTTGGGAAGCTGAGGTGGGAGGATCTCTTGAGTCCAAGAGTTTGAAACCAACCTGGGTAACATAGAAAGACTCCCATCTCAACGAAAAAATTTAAAAATGAACCAGGTGTGGTGGTGTGAGCCTGTAGTCCCAGCTACTTGGGAGGTTGATGTGGGATGATTGCTCAAGCCTAGGAGTTCAAGGCCATAGTGAGCTAAGATCACACCATTACACTTCGGCCTCGCTGACAGATCAAGACCTTGTCTCTAAAAAATAAATAAATAAAAACATAAACTAAAAACCGTTAATTAGCATGTTATTTGTAGGTAAGTAATTGGGTACTTTTAATTGAGTATACCCAAGGTGCTTGCATTCTTACGTAGTTTAACTGTTCCACTCACAATCTCTATAAATTTCTATAATTCAACCTTATTTTTAGAAGCAGAGTGAACTAGTTTATTTTTATCAAAGTACCAGTGACAAATGAGGTGTGAATCTATACAGATTTCCCCCCTCACAAAATGTGTACATAGAGTTCTGTGTCATCAGGTAGGGCTCAACATAAAATGTTTATTCCCTCATTTCATTGTTTCTCATTTCATTTTTGGTAGGAATGAGATTATCAATAGAAATGATTTTCTCCCAATTATAACTTTAGTGAATAGGTCTTTCACAAGTAGGAAAAAGCATGAATACAGTTTGGAAAGAAAACTTAATGGTATTTATCAAAGAAATTAAATCAAAGACAACTTGGTTTATCAAATACTTAGTAAGTAATAGTAATAGTAATTGAATATTCCACATTGTAGGAAATCATGACTGTTTACATTAAAATTTTTATTATGAGTTCTTTTCAATGTAGAATTACACTTAAATTTTGATTTATTTTCCAATTAGTTATGTGATTGGACTTTACTGTAATACTGTATTTGATGTCCATATGGTGGGACTATTTTATGAGAAGTTCATTTTACAATACTCTAATTTTGATATATCACTAATCACAGCTAGTTTGGCTAAGATTTGTGAGTCATTACTATGTTCTGTTTTATTTAAGTGTTGTCATGAGGTACTTATTTGTGTTTTAAAAATTTGTGTTATTATTGCCAGTTAGAAATAGTTTTTTTTTTTTTGGGTGGGAGAGATCCAAGATGGCCGATCAGCAACAGCTCAGGAATGTAGCTCCCAGTGAAAGCGCAGAGAACAAGTGGACGCCGCACTTTCCGACGAATTTTTGTTGCCCACAGACCGGGAGATTCCCGGCAGAGGAGCCACACGGGTCACCAGCGCGACTCTTTTGGCC
>CAUYQU010019091.1:0-34287 GCA_963574635.1 Cheracebus regulus | reverse complement strand
CTCCTTGTGGGGATGGGACCGGCCAAGCCCGACTAAAAGGGCATCCAGTCCCGTACACGCCGCACCGAGAAGCGCCGCGCCGGCCAAAAGAATAGTGCTGGCGACCCGTGTGGCTCTTTCGCCGGGAATCTCCCAGCCTGTTGGCATCAAAAATTTGTCTGCAATTGCGGCATCCACTCGCTCTCTGCGCTTTCACTGGGAGCTACAATCCTGAGCTGCTGCTACGCAGTCATCTTGGATCTCTCTCCCAGAATTTTGCTCTTGTTGCCCAAGGCTGGAGTGCAATGGCACGATCGCGACTCACTGCAACCTCTACCTTCCAGGTTCAAATAATTCTCCTGCCTCAGCCTCTCTAGTAGCTGGGATTACAGGGGCCCACCACTGCACCTGGCTAAGTTATTTGCATTTTTAGTAGAGTTGGGATTTGAGCTTGTTGGCTAGGCTGGTCTCGAACTCCTGATCTCAGGTGATCCACCCTCCTCGACTTCCCAAAGTGCTGAGATTACAGGCATGAGCCACCATGCCTGGCTGGAACACTTTTTTTTTTTTTAAAGATTAAAAAACTCTTAATTGATTGATTCATAATAAATTTAGAAATCTTGAGGTTTTTTACTTCATATTTACTGTGGCAATTTTGGGAGCAAACCTTCAGACTGATAGCTTTCTTGTGCCATTTGTAGACATGTTAGTCAAACACCAGGCCATAAGTGTATACCTTTGTGTTACTGTTTTTTATTTGAAGGACATAATTAAAAATAAGAGTACACAAGCACTTTACATCTGAAGGTTCCCTCCCTGCCCAACTGGGAAGTAGTTTGTATAAAGCCTAAGAAAATTTTGGTAGCAATGAGATAGCTTTCAATTCAAAGAAACATACTTTGTGGATATGTCCTCACCTTTAGAGTCACGGATGTTTGATTGTACATTCTGTTATGGGTTCCAAACCATGATACAAATATCAAAAGAAGTTATTGAAAACTTGGATCTTTATCCATTCACTACAAGTTGGTTGGCATATAAAAATCAAAGCTTTGTTTAGGTGTATGCGAGTGACCCTTGAGAAGGGTGAAAACAAGTGTTTGTTTGTTTTAATATAAACTTGTATTTTTGAAAACACAGATTACAAGGTTGTCCAAATTCCCGCCAAGTGAAGATCTTTGTTAATTTATTAATGTTGAGTTTCTTTGATGATCCAGATATATTTTCTCCCCAGGTGTGGCGGTGCATGCCTTTAGTCCTAGCTACTTGGGAAGCTGAGATAGGAGGATGACTTGAGCAGTGAGTTGAGGGCTGCAGTGAGCTATGGTCCTGTCATTGCACACCAGCCTAAGCAACAGAGCAAGACTGCAAAAAAAATAATAAGTTTTTAGGAGTTTCAGCTCTTCTGGAAGTTTTATTTAAAAAGAAACTGATGTTAGATATTTCAGTCCTAGTGTAAAGTTTGGCCTATGTGAAGGATTTTTTTACTTTTTAAAGGAGAAAAAGCTGATTTGGGGAGTATTAGTAATAACACCTTCCTGCTCATCAGAAACTTTTGTATATAATGTTTCTATCTGTTGAAACTTGTGGATTTTTGAAAATTAATTTTGTTATATGCAGCTTTCACAGAAGATTATATTTCATTGACACAGTATACAGTAGGGTTCATGATATAATAAATAAACTTTAGAAATTTTTTGTAGCTTACCAGCTGAAAATTTGGTATAAAATTTAGTATAAAAATGAAAATTACCAGATGTGAATAAACAGTAAACAGAAATGATTGACATTTGAGACAAAATTTTAAGGCATTAAACCTTACATAAACTCTGTAAAATAAACTCTGTTCCGTTAACATTATACAACACAATTTTTTTTCAGGGAGACTTGTGGACCAGAATCTGAACAAAATTGGGAAAGATGAAATGCTTCAAATGATTAGACATGGGGCAACACATGTGTTTGCTTCAAAGGAGAGTGAGATCACTGATGAAGATATCGATGGTATTTTGGAAAGAGGTGCAAAGAAGGTGAGATGTAGATTAAATGATAATGCTTTTAATATAAAATGTTTCAGACCAGAAACTGAGGAAATATTTGCTACATTGCTTATAAATAATTTTATTTCCCTAAAAAGAGGCTTTTGTGTACATGAAATTAATTTATTTTGACTACCGGTTCATGCTTGCTTTGTTGTGAGTCTAAGAAGCTGTTTGTTTTGTTCTCTAGACTGCAGAGATGAATGAAAAGCTCTCTAAGATGGGAGAAAGCTCACTTAGAAACTTTACAATGGATACAGAGTCGAGTGTTTATAACTTTGAAGGAGAAGACTATAGAGAAAAACAAAAGGTAATTTAGAAACAGGTTTGGGTTACATAAAAGCTTTATTTTACTAGAAACTTGGAATTTTAAGTGGTACTATAATGTCTTATAATTTTGCTTAAAACAGCAGTCATTTTTGCTTATTCGCATCTGAATCTTTATTATGTAAAATTTAAGGCTGGTTTTTGAGTTGAGAAGCTCTGAAATATTTTTACGGTTTCTGTGATGAAGATTGTAGTATATGTTTACAGTGAAAAATATATTCTTGTATAGGATGAATATAGTAATTTGTCATGTTAATCTGATTCATTTTATTTTAAACAGCAGAATTGGCTGGTAATAAAGGGAAAAATTTCTTAATTTCATAAGTAATACTTGGTAATGTAGAGGGAAATTGGAAAATACCCATAGAGTAGAAGAAAAAAATAATTCTACCCAGTGTTTTTCTTCTTAACATTTAGGTCTGTATCTTCAGAATTTGTTCTAGGCTAAACATATGTCTACAGTTTTCTCCTAGTTTAGGTTTATAGCAAACATTCTATAGTGTTTCTCCCTCTCATTTAACAGTTGTTCTTTTAAGCAAGAAATACTGAACGTTTATACTGTTTACTAGACACTGTCTCATGTGTTAATTATATACATAATATTGAGCAAAGTATCGTAGTCCCCACCCTCATAGAGCTTATGGCCAGGATTGAATATCTTTCCATTTACAAACATCCTTCTTGATGATAATTTGTTACTGTATATAATAAAACTTGGTGATTTGTTTCCCATGTGCTAGATTGCATTCACAGAGTGGATTGAGCCACCTAAACGAGAAAGGAAAGCCAATTATGCCGTTGATGCATATTTCAGGGAAGCTCTTCGTGTTAGTGAACCTAAAGCACCCAAGGTGAGTTGACTGACACAGCATAAAAATATCTAAAAATTTTTAAAATGTAATTTTTTTCTTATATTCTTGCAAAAACATTGATAATTACATTTTGCATTTCTTTAGACTGTATTCTGTTTCTAGTTAACATTTTTTAAAAATCAGTTTTGAATCTATGCATTTAAAATTAAGGTATCAATTCAGTTTTATTGAAATATGCATTCATTTGCTTGAAAAATTGGCTGTCTTGGTTTATGAAATAAGAACTAAGGATACATTTAAAACAAAATTTCTTTTTTATAGATAACACTGTTTTTGTTTTTCTTTAGGCTCCTCGACCTCCAAAACAACCCAATGTTCAGGATTTCCAGTTTTTTCCTCCACGTTTATTTGAATTACTGGAAAAAGAAATTCTGTTTTACAGAAAAACTATTGGGTACAAGGTAATTGAAATTGTCCACTTTTCTGTCCATTCCTATCCAGAATTTATGGAAGGTATAAACATTAGTTATAAATATTTATCTAATTTTGACCTAGTGGAAAAGAATATTGCTTTAGCCTAGACTAGTTGTATATGTCATATACATAAGCTTTATGTCTGTTATTCTTTAAAATGAAAAATAAGACTTCATGACCAATCTAGGTTGTTTTTAATGTAATAAATGCAAGATATCAGTATATTTTCTTTCCTGGTTGAATGGAAACTTGTGAAATGTCAGTTAACTGGTTAAGAATTTAATTCATCACTTGCTCTTTAAAATTTACTTATTGATGGCATAGGAAAATATCTTTTAGGTACCTCGAAATCCTGAGCTGCCTAATGCAGCACAGGCACAGAAAGAAGAACAGCTTAAAATTGATGAAGCTGAACCCCTTAATGATGAAGAGTTAGAGGAAAAAGAGAAGCTTCTAACACAGGTATAGCCTTTAATCAGTACAAACTTTAGTAACGGTTTATTGTAAAGTACTGTGTTGGGTGATGTTGGGGCATACAAATAAGTATAAGTTTCTGCTTTTAAAGATGGAATAATTGGAGACAGCAAAGCATGGACATGTACATAAATGCTCCATTTGATTGTCACTAGTTGGTAGTTGAGAAGACTACTCTGGCCTTGGTAGAGTGGGTATCCTTTTTATCACCTTACTTTGAATGTTCTTGTCTTTCCTGTGAATTTTCCACATTGCCACCTAGTCACCATTTTCAATTATAAATCTTTGCTTGGTATGTTCTAAACATCCTTTGGTATTCATCAAGGTCTTTTAGAATCTGGCCTTTAACCTGCCTTTAAAGCTTTATTTTCCTTCTGTTTTTCTGTTCGCTCATATTTTTGCCCTTTAGGCTATTCACTCTTCGTGACCAACTGCTAATAGTCTTTCAAAGTTCAGCAAAACTGTCACCTTTTCATACAGTGTTTCTTACTCTCTCCCACTTAGATTTAATTGCTTGGGTATTTGAGCAATATATAATGTATTGTCAAAAGTGTACATTTATGTACATGAAAAGATACCATTCTAAAATAATAAACTAGGAGCAATTTAAAATTTGTTTTTATATTTAGAAGGATTGCTAAAGTTTTAATAGCATGTTTTCCAAGTTTAATGTGCTGTGATTAAATATTTTGCTTCTGTTCCTGTGAAGGGATTTACCAATTGGAATAAGAGAGATTTTAACCAGTTTATCAAAGCTAATGAGAAGTGGGGTCGTGATGATATTGAAAATATAGCGAGAGAAGTAGAAGGCAAAACTCCAGAAGAAGTCATTGAATATTCAGGTAATTCTTTTAACCAGACTGTTGGAGTTTAGTAAGAGCTGTTGGAAGATTCTTGTTTTCTTACTCTATTGTGATTAGCTAATTTTGCCACAGCGTAGTTAGTACGTTCTTTGTTGTTTTTTGTTTTTTTTTTTGAGAGAGAGTCTCACTCTTGTTGCCCAGGCTGGAGTGCAATGGTGTGATCTCGGCTCTCTGCACCCTCCGCCTCCTAGGTTCAGGCAATTCTGCCTCAACCTTTCGAGTAGCTGGGATTACAGGCATGCACCACCACGTCTGGCTAATTTTTTTTGTATTTTTAGTAGAGATGTGGTTTTACAGTGTTGGCCAGGCTGGTTTGGAACTCCTCCCCTCAGGTGATCCACCTGCCTTGGTCTCAAAGTGCTGGAATTACAGGCATGAGCCACTGCGTCCAGTCTGTTGTTTTTTTTTTTTCACAAATTAGAAAATGTCTCCCTCCCAAAAATGGTATAATCAAAAAAAAAAACTTTAACCCTAGATAACTCTAGCTGCAGCCAAGAAAATCAGAATAAGTCACAGGATAATTGCACTTTCATTTTTATTTTATTTCTCTCCATAACATCCAAGTATTATGTGTATGTTGGCGGAAGTCAGTTGTATTACCATGTTAATATATGAGGGTATGCCGTGGTGAGTGTCTGCTTAGAATAGCAGAAATGTAAGAATTAGAAGATAACTGAAATCGTCCAATTGATCCCATTTTTTTTTTAACATTTAAGAAAACAAAGTATAAGTGGCTTGTTTACTTTGTCCAACTTTTATAGCTGTGTTCTGGGAAAGATGCAACGAGCTCCAGGACATAGAGAAGATTATGGCTCAGATTGAAAGAGGAGAGGCAAGAATTCAAAGAAGAATAAGCATTAAGAAAGCACTTGACACAAAGGTAATTTGCTGGTTAATAAGTAGGGTAGTTAATAAAATAACTCCTAGCTGTGAATATGAGAGTTTTTTATAAAAGAAAAAGAAGTGAGAGTTTCAAGTTTAAAATTTCTTCAGAGTAGCATTCAAACATGGTATTGTCAACAGAATTTACCTCTATACTAGACTGATAGATCAGAGTCAGAGGCACTAAGATTAGCTTTTTACTAAGTAGTATCAGAAAGTCTGAGTCTGTTTTTCTCTTTATAATAATAATAATGACTATAAAGGTCTTTCAGGACAAAGGTTAATATAAAGCAGTTAAGGTGCTCTGGATAGAAAATTCTGATTTAAAATGCAACATTTTAGCTAATTCTACTAAAGCAGAGTTTGAAATACAGATTATATAGGATTTGTATTTTATATAATATAAAATCTCACTTTCCTAGATTGGACGGTACAAAGCACCTTTTCATCAGCTGAGAATATCATATGGTACTAACAAAGGAAAAAACTATACTGAAGAAGAAGATCGTTTTCTGATTTGTATGCTTCACAAACTTGGATTTGACAAAGAGAATGTTTATGATGAATTGCGACAGTGTATTCGCAACTCTCCTCAGTTCAGATTTGACTGGTTTCTTAAGTCCAGAACTGCAATGGTGAGTGCTCAAGGCTTTTTTTGTGTAATGTAGCAGAAAGTTCAGAATAAGTCTTTGGTATTGTTTAAGATGACCTTAAAAAATTCTTTGAAGTAGACTTCTGTTAAAATATTGTTGGTATCATAAAACCTAATAGCATGGATAACTTACAAGTTTATTGGTCCCATCCTTGAATATCTTACATCTTTAAACATCACTATATGTTAAAACTAGCTTTTCGAGTTCTAAGTGAGAGGAAATATCAGTTTCAACTTCTGAATGTTATGACTTTTTTGTTTTTCAAATGAACACATTTCTATAAAGAAGAATGGTCCTTGTATTCAGGCATCCGCACATCAGAATGCTGAGTCTTGGTTATTTTAAGATGGCTTAATGTAGTGAAACGCTGTTTTTGTACTGACTTAATGCTAGGGTTTGTTTTTATTCTCAATGTCTGGCTAGCCGTTTCTGACCAAATATCCCCATTTCTAATAACCTAAAATTTGAATTCAGAAAAGTTTAGCTTTGATGAGTTGCTCCTTTTCTTCCTTATTTCACCACCATTGAACTTTTGAGCTTCAACTTTTTTACCAGATGAGGATAATGCTAATAAGTTCTGTAGTTTTAGGTTTGGGATATTGTGGGATAAGCAAAGTTTAAACATCTTTGTGTTTATCGTAAGATTTCTCTGTGTATTTAAAATGTCACTTTGTAAGACAGTGGATAGTTCAAGCAGTATTTTATTTTATTTTTCACTAGACATCACAGTTTTGTGATACCCAGTGTGGGAAATGTACTAAACTTAACACATGAAGGTACTTTTAAGATAAAAAACACTGTATAAATATATAATTAGAGAAAAGATCCAGTTGCTGCAAGCTTGGTCTTCTTAAGTGGAAAGAATTTATTATAGAGTTAATAAAGAATAATTTTGTAGTGATTGTTAACAAGACAGTGCCATATTAATTTACTAGTATACCATGGTTTAAAACTGTTACTTCTTAACGTGTCATGTTAAGATGCACAAAAAATTATAATGTAGTCTTCTATCTAGAATGCTATTTCTAAGCCTTGTGTGGTGTATTCTATAGAGCAGTATTTTAAAATTATTTTACTGTGGTTGTGTGTATAGTAGTATTACTATAAGAAAAAAATAATTTTGCCCTGTAAGAAAGGGAGCTGCTAATCAGCAGCCATGCAAATGGACTTCTCTTTCTTTTAGGGTTATCTACTACTTCTGCATTATACTTTAAATCTTTTCTGGAGACTGTATGTCCAGTTTGCCAGAGAGAGAGACGAAGTAGAACTAACTCACCATAGACTTCCATAGCTGGTTTTCCAAAATTGGAAAAGGTGCCATGTGATTCATTGAATACCATAATTTTAGTGATAATACTTTGAAGGGAATGATTATACATACCTGTTAAAGTTCTTGTTGCTTTTGACCCTCACATATGTGCACTATTAATCTTTTTAAGTTTTGGCTATAAGTCGCACAGTAGTTCTCAGACATACACACTAGCAGTTTTGCATGTGTTATGAGATGTTCATTTTTATTGCTTTAATTCCTAAGTGAAGGAAACATTTTTGAAGACCATATAGTAGTTTGGCTTTAAAGAATGGAGTAAAAATATTTACAGATATCTTGCTTTTAATCTTCAGATAGCATGAATTGTGTATGAAAATCAGTTTTTTAAAAAATCAGGAGAGTAGTAGTGGTTTCATATTATCCTTTTAAAAACATACCTTGTTTTAAAATTGAAATCATGAAACTTTTAGATGGAAAGTGCATGTGCCATGTTTGTTTGTAATTTAGGAGCTCCAGAGGAGATGTAACACCTTAATTACTTTGATTGAAAGAGAAAACATGGAACTAGAAGAAAAGGAGAAGGCAGAGAAAAAGAAACGAGGACCAAAGCCTTCAGTAAGTATTCATGAATATGTAAATATGTGGATTATGTAAATTTTCCCTTTCTTTTTAAGTATTTGAATGCTGCTTGGCTGTTATTGATGTGTTAGTCCCTGTTGTGAGCTGCCTGTCTCCCTCCCCCAAATTGCCTTGAGTTACCTTTTATTTTCCTTAAGGGGGAACCTAAGGTCATAATTGGAGATTTCTTACACTTTTCAAATTTAGGTAGTGGTATAAACTTATAATTTTAATTTTTATGGGTAGGTTTATGTATTTATAGGTTACGTGAGATATTTTATTTATTGCTGTAGTCACCCTGTTCTTTCAAATACTAGGTCTTAGTCACTCTGTATTTTTTTGTATCCATTAGCCAGCCCCACCCTCGCTAACATTCTCAGCCTCTGATATCCATCCTTCTACTCTCTATCTCAGTGAGTTTAATTGTAATTTTTTGCTCTCACAAATAAGTGAGAACATGCCAAGTTTGTCTTTCTGTGCCTGGCTTATTTCACTTAACATAATAAACTCCAGTTTCATCCATGTTGTTACAACTTAGTCTCATTGTTAATGGCTGAATAGTATTCTTTTGTGTATACATGCCATGTTTTCTTTATTCCTTTATCTGTTGATGGACACTCAGGTTGCTTTCAGATTTCAGCTACTTTGAATAATGCTGCAGTAAACATGGGGGTGCAGATTTCTCTGATACACTGATTTTCTCTTGGGTATATGCCTAGGAGTGGGATTAGTGGATTGTATGGGAACTCTATTTGTAGTGTTTTGAGGAACCTCCAAACTGTTTCCACAGTGATTGTACTAATTTGTGTTCCCACCACAGTGTACAAGGATTCCCTTTCCTCCACATTCTTGCCAGCATTTGTTATTGCCTGACTTTTGGATAAAAGCCATATTAACTGGGGTGAGATGTTACCTCGTTGTAGTTTTGATTTGCATTTCTCTGATGGTAGTGATATTGAGCAGCTTTTCGTATACTTACTTGTTTGCCATTTGTAAGTCTTCCTTTGAGAAATGTCTATTTAGATCTTTTGCCCATTTTATAATCGGATTATTAGAATTTTTTCAGAAGAGTTGTTTGAGCTCTTTATATATTCTGGATATTAATCCTTTGACAAATGGGTAGTTTGCAGATATTTTCTCCCATTCTGTGTGATGTCTCTTCACTTTGTTGATTGTTTCCTTTGCTGTGCAGAAGCTTTTTAACTTAATGTGATCCCATTTGTCCATTTTTGCTTTGGTCGCCTGTGCTTGTGGGGTATTATTCAAGAAATCTTTTCCCAGTCCAGTGTTCTGGAGAGCTTCCCCATGCTTTCTTGTTGTAGTTTCATAGTTCGAGTTCTTAATCTTTAATCCATTTTGATTTGATTTTTGTATGTGCTTAGGGATGGGGTCATGTTTCATTCTTCTGTGTATGGATATCCAAATTTTCCAGCACTGTTTATTGGAGAGACTGCCCTTTTTCCAGCGTATGTTCTTGGCAACTTTGTCAAAAATGAGTTCCCTGTAATGTATGGACTTGTTCTTTTCTACTTCCACTGATACATGTATCTGTTTCTACACTAGCACCATGGTGTTTTGGTTACTATAGCTCTGTACTGTAAGTTAAAGTCAGGTAATACGATTCTTTCAGTTTTATTCTTTTTGCTTAGGGTGGCTTTGGCTATTTCTGGGTCTTTTGTGGTTCCATATAATTTTAGTATTTATTTTTTGCCTATTTCCGTGAAGAATGTCATTGGTATTTTGATAAGGATTGTATCGACTCTGGATTTGCTTTGGGTAGTATGGACATTTTAACAATATTGATTTTTCTAATCCGTGAACATGGATTATCTTTCTGTTTTTTTGTGTCTTCAGTTTCTTGCATCAGCATTTTATAGTTTATTGTAGAGGTCTTTCATTTTTTTTGGTTAATTCCTGGGTATTTTATTTCATGTGTAGTTATTGTAAATGGGATTACCTTTTATTTCTTTTGCACATTCTTCACTGTTGGCATATAGAAATGCTACTGGTTATTGTATGTTGATTTTATATCCTGCAACATCACTGAATTTGTTTATGAGTTCTGATAGTTTTTTGATGAAGTCTTTGGGTTTTTCTTAATGTAAGATTATGTCATCTACAAACAGCAATTTGACTGCTTTTTTTTTCCAATTTAGATGTTCTTTATTTCTCTCTCTCTGATTGCTATAGCTAGGACTTCCTTGAAATACTTAAAAAGTACAAATTTAGCTTGATTGGGTTATGTAGGAAAAATCACGTCTTGATGATGCAGTAGTCCTTAATATGGGTCTTCATGAAAATCTGGAAAGGTATGTCTTCTGAATGCCAAGTGTGTACACATCTCATTAGTAATACAAGTTATCATTTTAGGATAATAATAAGAAACATTAGAAGGCAGTAGCATTATGACTTTTACTGTTAGTCTCTAAGCTTTGATTGATTTTTCCAATGATGTTTTAGCAACCTGAAGGCAAACACTTTAAGGGAAAAAAAATTACTATTTAATAATAGTTAATTTAACAACAAAAAAAATAGTTAATTTATAGAGTCATGAATAAATGATTATCTCTCGATAATATTTGGTATTTATGTAACTGCCTTTTAAAAACTCAAGTGTTTCTTATACTCTTTTGGGAAGAATGCATTTATTTGATATTGATTTACTATTGTTAATTGTGCATTCTGATAATGTCATTAACATTAAAATGTCTTTATTGTGTAAGTAAAATAAGTAGATAAGATTATTTGGAGGCTTTATAGTTTGCTTTGAAAGATTTACATAGTTTGGGAGAAAAATCTCGTACTTATTACTTTGTAGTAGTTGTTACTAAGGTGTTATCATGTGTCTGCAACTATATTTCATGTTTATATTAGTCTTGTTGTGAAAAGTAATCCTTCTTTCTGTTTGTAGACACAGAAACGTAAAATGGATGGAGCACCTGATGGTCGAGGAAGAAAAAAGAAGCTGAAACTATGAATATGTTTTTGTTTCATAATCACTAACTTTAAACCAGTAGTTCTTTAATTTACGGGTCTTCATAAGATGTACTGTACAATGCTCAATTGTTATGTCATTTAAAGACATCAGGTTCATCTGTTTACTGAGCTAGAAACATAGTATGTAGTTCACTTTTTTAAATGCAACAGCTGTGCTGAAATTTTTTTATCATTAACACTTGAAGTAATAAAATAGGCTTCATTTATTACTAAATGTTTCATTTGATTTATTTTTCTATTGTAGTTCCATTTGTGAAGATTGTGACTTTTTGTTTATTAGCTATAATTTCTACACTTGTAAGGCTTAAAAACAAGCAAGTTAAAAAAAAGAAGAAAATTGCAAATATCATTTGTCCCTTTCAGTCTTCACTTGGTTGTGTAATTATTTTAATTCACTTTGCCTTTGCAGAAATTTGGGTATTTTCTTTGTAGTGCTATTGAGTCTCATCTGGAAAGATTATGTAAATTGCATTCTCCTTGCTTATGTGGGTAGAATGGGAAAAGAAGGCAAGACAAAGTATACTTAAATTCTTTGCATGTTTCTTTTATGCTTTCTGTTTTTATAGGTGATTCTGAAATAAATAAGCCCTATTCTTTTGGAAGAATGGCCTTTTAGTTGTATAGCCAAAGACATTTAGTATTTTCTGGTTCCTTAAGGTATTACTGTACCATTTTGTAAAACGAATATTATTGTTATTTTTAATTATGTGGTAAATATTTTGACATGATCTTCTGAAGCAGCCACAGCCTTAGATAATGTCAGAACTAAGGTGACTTTTTTTTTAATTTTGAAAGACCCAGCCAAAATGAAGTGTGAATTTGTCATACTGTTACATTGAAATTGGTAACAAAATGTATCCCCTCCCATTTTGAGTTTTAGAGTAAATGAAAATTTTATTATATTTTAAAGTCATTTCTAAATGTTAGCAAGACTGACTATAATTCCAGTTTTTGTTTTCTATGGACAGACTTGATAAACTGGAGACCCTAAAGCAGGAATACCCAAATTATAGTGTCAGGATTTTAGCTGTACCAGAGGCCTTTATGTGCTACACATAATTTGTATAAAATTTTATATGTGCAGATTGGGTACATAAACAGTTCTCCATTTTTCTAAGGGAATGCAATAAATGTAGCATCGTGAATAAATATAACTTTTATAATCTGTAAAGTGGTCTTTTCTTTCAATTTCTTTAATCTTTTTCTCAATTTTAATTCACTTTTTTCCACACAATGTTTCCCTTAATTGGATTTCTTCCTCTTAAATTTCTATTGGTAGTTTTCATCTGCCCACATGTAATTGGAGGTTTAGGAAAAAAAAAAAACAATGTGATACCTGCAGTATTACTCATACTGCTTCATTTCTTGAAATGTGGAATTGCTGCTGTTAATGTCAAAAGCGCAGTGTTTATGGCAAATTGTAAAGTAATTTGAATTTATTTAGTGCTCCCTCAAAATTAACTTTTTAAATACAATGTTAGAGTCTTGACAGTTAAAGGTCTAATACATGCATGAGGAATGGTTACCTTTTTCATGAAACGAATAATTTGTAACAGTTATGACCTCAGTATGAAAGAAATTGAAAAGATGTAAGGCTGGAAAACTTACAGAGGTCACAAAAGTGATGTTTTCAAGAGGAAGAGAAACTTGGAGGGAGATACACAGTGGAAATGCAAAATGAATCAAGTATAGTGCTAGCTCTGAGAGGTTAGGGACTCAAACGGAAACTGTGTGAAGAGAAAAACTCACTTGGAAAAAGCGTGAACCAGCTAGGCCTTGCCCCCACTGTGCTTGGCTGAGTTCACAAATGTCTTGTAACCTGTAACTTCCCTATGACTTCTCTGGCTTTCCTCTCCTGCTAAGCTTTTGTTTCCTGGCAGTAATTAAAATCTTCTGTCAATGCCATAGTTACTACTGCTGCTGGAACTGCCATAGCCACCTTCGTTTTGTGGTTTGGCAAACTATTGGCCTTCACAACCACAGCAGGGACAGAGCTTCTGCCTCCAAAGTTTCCTCCCTTCATGGGTCTAAAATTTGAAGACTGATAGTTGTAATTGCCAAAATCATTGTAGCCTCCACCACCTCCAAAATTGCTTCCATCATTACCAAATCTATTAACAGCGATCCCCACTGTAATCTGCCATCATCACCACCACCAATGCTGCCATCAAAGCCACCACGACCACAGAACTTGATGACTATTTGTGACTAATTGTATAATGGGTTATATTAGTTTCTGTTCTGTGGAAAGTGTAAAGCATTCCAACACAGGGGTTATGTAGATTTTTGTTTGTTTTGCATCCATGCTGTTGATTGCTAAATATAATAGTCTGATCATGATGCTGATTAAATGTGCCTTTTTTTTTTTTAACAAAAAAGCATGAAAAAATGCTTAATTGTATATCTGACACAAGTGCTGGCAGCTTTTATAAAGTGTAATTATTACTGTTTTTCTTTTTGAGATGGAGTCTTGCTCTGTTGCCAGGCTGGAATGCAGTGGCGCAATCTTGGCTCTCTGCAAACTCCATTTTTGGGGTTCGGGCGATTCTCCTGCCTCAGCTTCCCGAGTAGCTGGGACTACAGGTGCACACCACCACGTCCAGCTAATTTTTGTATTTTAGTAGAGATGGGGTTTCACCATGTTGGCCAGGATGGTCTCGATCTCTGGACCTCATGGTCCACCCACCTCGGCCTCCCAAAGTGCTGGGATTATAGGCATGAGTCATCGTGCTGATTTATTTCTACTTTTTAAGAGCCAGGATCTTGCCCTGTCACCCAGGCTGGAGTGCAGTGGTTCAATCACAGCTCACTGCAGCCTCAACTTCTGGGCTCAAGTGATCCTCCCACCTTAGCTTCCCAAGTAGCTAAGACTACAGGTTTTGCACCACCGTGCCCAGCTAAATTGTTTTTTAGTTTTTGTAGAGACAGAGTCTTGCTATGTTGCCCAGTCTGGTCCCAAACGCCAACCTCAGGCGATCCTCTTGCCTCGACCTGCCAAAGTGCTGGGATTATAGGTGTGAGTCACCACACCTGTCCTACAGTGTAAGTTTCATAAAGTTGAGAGAAGCAAATCCTAGGCATAGAGTACAGGTTGAGCATCCCTAATCAAAAAATCTAAAATCAGAAATGCTCCAAGATCCAAATGCCCAAAGGAAATCCTCATTGGGGCATTTCCGATTTTTTGATTAGGGATGCTGAACTGTTAAGCATAATGCAAGTATTCTGAAGTCTGGAAAATATTAAAAACACTTCTAGGTCCAAGCATTTCAGATAAGAATTGCTCAGTCTGCACTTTTGAGTATTTAAAATGATGATTGTTTGAACTGACTGCATTTAATTAGGTAAATGATTATACAAATGACCTTTGGCTTAGTACCTTTCTGAATCTCAATTAAAAAAAAAAAAAAAAACATACGAAACACCTCTGGTTTTCCAGAAAAAAATCTGAGTAAAGAAACTTCATCTTGTTTTATCCCTTTTAATCTAAAAAATCTCTTAGAAAGGGCATGCTGCTCTATTTCAAACCAGTTGTTTTGGAGTAGAACGTGGGCCTAGACATTGCTAAAAAAAAATTGGTACTAAGGAGGGTAATTTAAGCAAAGTAGATTAATGACACAAGGTGGATTGATGAACTCATAAATCCAGATGAATGCTAGAAGATAGGTATTAACAGAGTAGAAACTTTGAGGTGCATAGCTGTTACCAAAATATATCCTTACCTGTTGGAATCTGATGTCATGATCAAAGGTGGTAGCATCCCTCAGATGACAGATAATGGGCAAAATACATTATTGGTGTGGGCCAGTGCTACAGATAATTCACTGTGTACATACCAGAATTGTTTTGGATCTGTTAAGGTTTTTATTAGAATGATTCAATAGGCTTTTGCAGCATTTTTACAGTACTTACCAGAAAAGACTATGATACCAGAACCAACATTGAAGTAAGAAGAAAAAGATTGAAATGATATGATTCTAAATGAAAAAAAAGTAAAATTGTCTCTCCATATAGGAAGCAAAGCATTGTTTCAGAAGTGGACTGGCACCTCACCTGAGATATCCAAGTTAAGACTGGCAACATGGGTCTTCATTCTTGGTTACCACTGAGGTTCCCTTGTGTCCTGAGAGGTTCCCCAGCTCTAATGACAGATTTTATTTGGGGTAGTGAGGCTATGAGAGGATTGAAGATCTAGGTGTTTGCCTCTAATTCTACAGCATACAAGGTGTGTGGCTCTTAGCTCTAGGACACCAATATTTAATGTTGCATATCATGTATCTCCAATACAAGAAGAAAGTTTATCAGAATTTAGTTAACACTGGAAACTTTGTAATTTAATCAAGATAAACATCACACTGACAAAAATATTAACAACCCTTGCAAAGTCAGAATAATTATTCATATATTTTGCTTACTATAGAAATTCTTGTTTTTGATGTTGGAGACAACCCAAAGGAGTTTTTGTGTATATAGATTGTGAATAAATTGAGAAAAGAAATAGGGATTACTTAATCATTTCACCTTGAATTTGTGGAGTCCTAATTTAGTTCATGTGATTATTTGGAAGCTTTTCTTTATTAGTCTTCATCAATCATTGAAGAACCCAGGATTCAAATACAGTACTTAATAGAAACATTTTTCATCCCAAACTAAATCCTGTCCTGAAAGCCAAATTCACTGTGAAATCAGATGAAACCCTAGGGCTATGCTGGCCAGTGGAAGGTTGGTTCACCCCTCAAGAAGTGACAATAGGGCGGTCTACAGACATCACTGGAGTGGACAAAGAGATGCCTGGGTAGTTGGGGAAAGGGTAGATCATAGACAATAGCAGCCTCTTTCTAGAGCTCAGTTGCAATGATCAGACATGCTGGAAGTTCTGCTTCTTCCCCAGTTTCAAACTCAAGAATTCTAGCAAGGACTAAGCAATGCTTCTGTAGACCATCAGTATTTCTCCATGGCTGTTTGAATTTTTGTCAAAGCATCTGTGTCTCTTGCAGATTAGTGACTTATGAAACAGAGCCTTGCTTTGTCACCCAGGTTGGAATGCAATGGTGCAATCTAGCCTCACTGCAACTTCTACCACCTGGGTTCAAGCAATTCTCCTGCCTCAGCCTTCTGAGTAGCTGGGGCTACAAGCATGCACCACCATGCCCAGCTACTTACTGTATTTCAGTAGAGACAGGGTTTCACCATGTTGGCCAGGCTGGTCTTAAACTCGTGGCCTCAAATAATCTGCCCACCTCAGCTTCCCAAAGTGCTGGGATTACAGGTGTAAGCCACTGCACCTGGCCTGATACAGACTGGTAATTTCTTGAGTGAGGCAGTGCTGTTGGCTAGAAGCAAGGTTAAGCTGGGTGAGACATTTTCAGCTGCACTCAGAGGCGCATCTCTGCTCTGAAGTTTACCACAGCCTTCTTTCCTTGATGTGCATGTTGGCTAGGTGTAGGGATCCTGAGTGGAAGAAAAAAGAATATAGATGATACAGATTGCTGTGCAAAGGCGGAGTTCTTACTGGCTCCTCACAAACAGGCTGGTGATTAGCTTTGACTACTGTCTAGGAGGTGGTAAGGGGCCATCTGGTCATCCTAGCTTTGCAAGGAGTAACTTTTTTTTTTTTCATTTTGTATTCCCTTTAATCCTAGTAGATGGATAGATTTTCTTTCTTAGCATGGTTTCCAGTTGGAGAAAGGTCTTTTCTCTGGGTACTGGCTTTCCCTCAGACCCCTATTTCTTTGGCAGCCTCTTTCCCTGGGAGCCAATTGGAGAAAATTAATGGCACAGGTCTTGCAGAATACTCTTACCAATCTCAGTGCTGCAGATGCCACAGTGCTTTCTTCCCACCCTTAATCATCATAAAACAAGTTAGGGGGAGATCCTTCAAGAGTACTCTGAGTTTAGTTTCTTCATAGCAGTAACTAATCTTTAAAAAAAATTATCATTGAGCTCCTTACTGTACTTGGACAGTACTGGGACTGGGGGCTTGGTAGGAGAATGAATAGTTTAGTTACTGTGAAACCGCAGGCACCTGTAGAGGTCTCCCCAGGCTTACCTTGAATTGAAGCTCTGATTGGCGGCTGCAGACCCCATCTATCCACAGGATGGCAATGTTACGAAAAAATGTGAGCCGCAGCTCTCACTGCAAGTCAAAGTGCTCAAGCTACCATCTGCAGCTGGGAGTGAAAGATGAATACAGAGAGGCGCAGGTAGTCACACAGGACTGGCCCGGTTTAACATCTGAACAGTGGGGCCAGAAAGTCAGAGTCCTCTAGGTACATGGTGGAAACATCCTTGATTGTCTAGCACCAAGACTTTTAAACACAGGGGAACAAATCATCCCTTTGGGTATTTGTAACTGTTCTTCAGTTCAAATCTGGTTGGTTTTTAAAAAAATACTTTTCTTCTTTCCATTACTTAAATTTCATATGAGAGGTTGAAGTTGGCACCCAGTGATAGCATTTATGGGCACATTTTTCTACTGCGTGGTTAACTCTGCTTTGTATCTGACTTGTTACAGATCATCTTTCTGGATACATATCTCTAGGAACAGAATTAATCTTTTTTCCATTTTAGAGGCCAGAAAACTCATGAAGAAAGATAATAAGAAATTTGATTTCTGGTCATGTTATAAATTATTGAAGGTAATTATTCAAGGCAGCCTCTCCCTTCACAAGCCCAGAGGTCTAGGAGGAAAGAATGATTTTGGGAACCAAGCCTGGGGCCCCCATGGCCCTGCACAGTGTTGGGATACTGTTCTCTGAATCCTACGTGCTTTGGCTCCAGCCTCAGTTCAAAGGGCCGCAGATCCTTCTTGGGTAACTGCTCTGGAGAGCACAAGCCATAAGCCTTGTAGACTTCCACATGGTGTTATGTCTGCATGTGGGCAGAAGGCAAGAGCGGCTGAGGCTTGGCAACATTTCCCCTAGATTGCAGAGGATATGGCAGAAAGACTGGGTGCCCAGGAAAAAGCCTGCTGCCGGAGTGGAGGCCCTGTAGAGAGACTTGATAGGGCAGTGCTGAGGGGAAATGTGAGGTTGAAGTCCCCCATGGAGAGTCCTCGCCCAGGCATTGCCTGGTGGAGTTGTAGGAACAGGCCACTGCCTTCCAGATACCAGAATGAAAGAGCCAGCTTATACCTTCAGCCTCAAAAAGCCTTAGGCATTTGACTCCAACCCCTGAGGTCAGCTGTGTGAGCTGCACCCAGCAGAGTCATAGGGGTGGGGCTGCCCAAGAAGGGTGCGAGGAGCACACACCCCTTGCACCACTGTGGCCTGGATGTGGGATGTGGAGTCAAGGAGATTATTTTGGAGCTTTAATGTCTGCCCTACTGGGTTGCATATTTCTGTGGGGCTTGCTGCCCCTTATTTTTGGCCTGTTTCTCCATTTCAGAATGGAAATGTTTATCAGTCTCTGTTTCATCATTGTATCTTGGAAGAACATAACTTGTTTTTTATTTTATTTTTCAAGGTAATAGTCTCAATACTATTTATTATTTATTGATAGCACACAACTTCAAGAGAGTTAACACAAAGTTTAAAAAAATGATTTGCTTGTATTTTTTACTTGTATTATTTTTTACTAAAAAATAGAATGTAACCTGCAGAATAGAAATCTATATAGAGAAAATCACATACAGTAAAAAGAGTTGAATTAATTAGAAAATGCACATAATGAATAACAAGTACTACTTTTTAAAAGAATGTTTATCCTTCTGGTTAAATATTATAGTGAATGTATTTTTATTTTCCAGAACTATGAATAAATAATTAAACCCAGTCATATTTGTCATTTTCTAAAATTATGTTTTATATTCTAGAATAATTGTTATGTCAGGGAATTCTGTCTTTCTATACCTGCTTCAAAAAATGCACGGAAGTGCAATGGCTCACGCCTGAAATCCCAGAACTTTGGGAGGCCAAGGTGGGTGGATCACCTGAGGTCGGGAGTTTGGGACGAGCCTGACCAACATGGAGAAGCCTCTTCTCTACTAAAAACACAAAATTAGCCAGGCATGGTGGTGCATGCCTGTAATCCCAGCTACTTGGGAGGCTGAGGCAGGAGAATTGCTTGAACCTGGGAGGCAGAGGTTGCAGTGAGCAGATTGCACCATTGCACTCCAGCCTGGGCAACAAGAGTGAAACTCCATCTCAAAAAAAAAAAAAAAGACAAGAAAAAAAAGTGCACAGAAAACATCAGAAGAAAGATTAAATTTATCTAAAGCCGTGTCTACACAGGTTTAAGTGAGATAGATATTTGATATTTATGTAGTTAATTACTGAAGATAACCCATATTCTTCCAGGCTGTATTTTACTTTGTCCCTTGTGGTTTCCATTTGAAATTTCAGATCTGGAGCTGCCTCTCCAATTAATTGATTGATCTGGAGATCATTCACATTTATACTCACATTTAGGATTGCTCTAAGCCTCTAATGGATTGTTCTGTCCTCAGTTAATGAGTATAGATTGCTGCTCTGCTCCAGCTGTCCCCCACCATCCATCCCCAGCAGACCTCCTGTCAGAAGCATACCTGGCCATCAGTGCCAAAGGAGCCACCACACTCAGTCAGCAGTTTGGGTGTGTCATAGTATCTGCTGGATTCACAGGGGCAGGCCTCCAGGTTGATGTTCTAGTAAAAGCAAAGGGTTCCAGCAGGTATTAGGGAGGGACTGCACTGTTAGGGGGTTCTGCCTGGGCACTTCCAGGTGCTTGGTATGTGTTGTGGTGAAGCCATGCTTGGTATGGAGCTTGCTGTCCTCAGAAGACTGGAGCACTATGTTTGCCCATGGGAGGAAGCTCAAACATACTTAGCGTCTGCCCAAGAGGAAGGAGCTCAGATACACTTAGTGTCTACCGTGGCCTGCGATCACGGCTGAGAAAGAGCTCAAAATTGGTAAGAGGCTGTGTGGGCATGACAAGCAGCATTCCTGGAACCTAGGAAGAATGCCTTCAGTTCTTCCAGTGGCCTGAGGCATGGCTCTGAGGTCCCCCTTCCCCTCGAAGAGAATGCATGCTTGTGCCTTTCGTTTTGTGCTAACACCTATCATTCATGTGCGGCATCACCACAGTGATTTTGATTAAATTGAGGTGATCAGTGTCATCAGGCCCCATATATTGAATCTCAGCTGACAAAGTCTGAGCTCCCATTGTGTCAGAGAGATGAGGCTGACAGAGACCTGGGAGAACAGATGCTAATAAGAACATAAGGGACTGGCCATTCCAAAATAATAAGAATAAAACAAGGAATAGTAATTATGGTTTGCTGAGTGCCTAGGGAACACTAGTGTACATATATCATCATATTGATTCTCAATAATCATCCGAAGGAGATATTCTCATTTTGTGGACCAAAAAAACTGATCATTGATATAATTATCTCTGTAAATTATTGACTTCTATATTATAAGGGAAAAAGGCTTGGAATAAATTGATTAATAATAATGAATTATTGATTTTTGAGATATCAATATACTTCTCTCAAAAAATTCCTTGTTCAAATGTGGCCTAATTTCTTGTTGCTTCAACAAGGTAAAAACATATGGAGCCCTTCCTTCAATGTTTGTGCTTAGGAGACTCTCTGACTGGATTTCTTTTAGTCCTTGTAAGATGTAATTGTGGACATAAAAAAATCATAAACACACACACATGCACACAACATATATTTAGTGAAATTATTTCATATTTGTTGACTATTATGTTAGAAATACAATACATTTTTACTTATTCAGAATGGCCTAAGAAAAGAAAGAGGAGGAAGCTCAAGTATACTTAGCGTCTACCATGGCCAGCCAGCTGGAAAGAGCTGAGGTGGGGTCAGGACCCAGTGAGAAACATTCATTAGGACAAAAAATCATCACACAGGGTTTGCACTGATCCGATCCCAGCACAGACTTCCTTCTCACTGGGTGTCCCACCCCACTCAGCCCTGTCCTGGGCCCTTTAGACATGCTGTCTCACCAGTGGAGTGTTCTGTCTTAGAAAAGGTTGCTGTCGACCTCACTCTCTGAGACTAGGAGTGCATTCTGTGGCAGGATGTTTCTATACCTTTGCTTTAACATTCTTTGAACAAGTATAAGAGTTGTTTAATTTCAAAGTTCTTCCTCAGTTAATATATTTCATGTAGCATTATGTCTATTTAGGTTAAGCACTTCTATTCAAAACAGATAACTTTACAGTTCAAGATACCTCTCAACATGCATATTATATATTATGTAATCTATTAAAATATACATGAGAAATATATTGATTCTGATGTTGCAAGAGCAATAAAAATTATTATCCATAAATAGACACTTACGGATCTTAAAGTACTTGGGGGACATCATTACATTTGGTTTTTATTATGGCACAATACAATATTGAGGACCAGAGTGACCCAGAAAGAACTGGAGCTTTATTTTTTTGTTTTTTTTTTTTAATTTATTTTTGGGATGGAGTCTCACCCTGTTGCCCAGGCTGGAGTGCAATGGCGTGATCTTGGTTCACTGCAACTTCTGCCTCCTGGGTTCAAATGATTCTCCTGCCTCAGCCTTCCAGGTAGCTGGGATTGCAGGTGCCCACTACCATGTCCAGCTAATTTTTGTGTTTTTAGTTTCACCACATTGGTCGGGCTGGTCTCAAACTCCTGACTTCGTGATCCACCCACCTCGGCCTCCCAAAGCGCTGGGATTATAGGCATGAGTAACTGCCACCGGCTGAACTGGAGCTTTAGAATAAGACAAATCCAATGCGGTAACATGGTCATGGTACTTAATCTAGGGAAGTATATATATGACTTTTATTATATTTTATTACATTTAAAATGTATGAAATTAATGAGGGTATGGTGGAAAAAGTAAGCTCTTATGATGGTTCACAACTTCCTATCATATTTTTTTCTTGTCAATGCTCCATTGTAGAATCAAAAAACATAGCTTTGTAAAAACTCCAACATATTTGTGCTTGCTCTGAATTAAAATTCAGTTGATCTACTGTAGTGTCAAGATATGCCATAATACCAAGAATGGAGGAGTCTGAGGCCCTGGTCCATCAACTAACAGCATGACCTTCACCTCAAAAGTGAGATTGGTGAATAAGTGAAGACAAAAGGAAAATGGAGATACAGCTTCATATATGTATCCTACTCTGAAAATACTCTTTAAGTGTGCAAGAATTCTTACTAACAAATATGATTTGCTCTTTATCTGATCATTATTTTATCTTGATTTATAGAGGAATATATAGAGGGGGATATCTATCTATCAAGACACATGTGTGTGTGTGTGTGTGTGTGTGTGTGTGTATATATAAACATATATATGTATGTGTGTGTGTATATATATATTTTATCTCTAGTCATGCTCCAAATTTGGAGTCTTGTTCTATAGTCTTGAAATTACTAGTGTGGTATTGTGATGTAATAAGAAATATCATTTAAGGTCTTTGTTCCTGATTCCTACCATAGAGCTTGTAAAACCTTTGGAACTTCTGAGTGAAAGAGGTAAGTGGAAAGACTTTTGTTATTCCTAATAAGCCCCTGTTAACTATATATGAGTTTATGCTAATGGGGCGACTCTTGAAGCCTGGGTTGCTTGCCCGAGGAACCACCCATGTGATTACAGGGTTGGACATTTTAATCCCACTTCCCAACCTTCAGGGAGGCGAGAAGAGCTGGAGATTAAGTCGATCACCAATGGCCAATGATAATAAATCATGCCTATAAAATGGAGTCTCCATAAAAACCCTAAAGACAAGGTTTGGAGAGGTTCCAAGTCGGTGAATGCATCCACATGGTAGGAGGGTGGTGCATCCGAACTCCAGGGGACAGAAGCTCCTGTGCTCAGGACCCTTTGGGATTTTGCCCTGTGTACCTTTTCATCTGGCTTTTCATTTCTTTCTTTTTTTCTTTCTTTTTTGTTTTTTGGAGATGGACTCTTGCTCTGTCACTCAGGCTGGAGTGCAAGGGCACAATATTTGCTCACTGTAACCTCTGCCTCCTGGGTTCAAACAATTCTCCTGCCTCAGTTTCCCACATAGCTGGGATTACAGGCACATGCCAGCACACCTGGCTAATTTTTGTATTTTTACTAGAGAATGGGGTTTCACCATGTGGGCCCGGCTGATCTCAAGCTCCGGACCTCAAGTGATCTGCCCTCCGTGGCCTTCCAAAGTGCTGGGATTACAGGTGTAAGACATCAAGTGCCACCCATCTGGCTGTTCATTTCTATCTATTTTAATATCCTTTATAATAAACCAGTAATAGTAAAGCATTTCCATGAATTCTGTGCTGTTTTTGCAAATTATCAAACCTGAGAGGTGGTTGTGGGCACCTCCAATTTGTAGCCAAGTTGTTCAGAAGTACCAAAAGTCTGAGACTTGTGACTGGTTTCTGAAGTGGGAGCAGTCTTGTGGGACTGAGTCCTTCACCTGTAGGGTCTTAGGCTAACAGCAGGTAAGTATCGTAGAGTACCCAGTTGGTATCCCAGGGATGGAAGAATTGGTTCTTGGTGTGGAAAGAACCCACACATTTGGTGTAAGAAATGTTGTGAGTAGAGGAATAGAAGAATAGTTTTATCTTTGTTTTTTGTTATTTTGTTTTGTCTTTGAGACAGGGTCTTGCTGTGCTGCCCAGGCTGGAGTGCAGTGGCTCACTGCAGCCTCGAACTTCTGGGATCAAGTAATCCTCTCACTTCAGCCTCCAAAATAGCTGAGACTACAGGCTTGGGCCATCATGCCTGGCTAATTTTTTTTTTTTTTTTTTTTTTTGTAGGGACAGGGTCTCACCATGTTGCCCTGGCTGGTCTCAGACTCCTGGGCTTACACAGTCTTCTTGCATTGGCCTCCCAATGTGCTGGGATTAAACCAGCAATGTCTGAGCCACCGTGCTCAGCCAAGGAATAGTTTTTATTTCATTAGATTTCTTAATACTTACATTATTCATAGATTAGGCTAATGCTGGACTGCCTATAGCTTCTTTCTAAACACAGATCTACTAAAGCCTCAGGGTGGAGTTTCTATTGCTTTCAGGACATTGTGTATCTGCTGATGCTGCTTCCAAGTATTACCTCTGTCAGATGGACTGCATTATGTCTTCAGGACAGGGCCTTGAATCTCTACATAAAGATCCCCTCACAGCAGACATTGAGTGTCATCCTCTGTCTGTATTCTCTGAGCATGCTTTCTAGTGTTCTTCATTTTACTTCATTGCCAATATCAGCAAACTCTGCTGATCTCTCCCTGCCTGTGGTACTAGCTCCTTGTGGCTGCTATAACAAATTACTATAAACTTGATAGCTTAAAAAAACAGAAATTTACTTTATCATAGTTCTGGAGTTTAGAAGTCCACAATCAGTATTACTGGGACAACGCCTCGGTGTTGGCAGGGCTGTGCTCCCTACAGAGGGTCTGGAGGGGAACATGCTTCTTGCTTACCAGCTTCAGATGGCTACTGGCCTTCCATCGCTTCATGATTCCAATCTCTGCCTTTCGTAGTCACATTGCATCCTCCTCTTCTGTATGTAATCTCCATCTCATGCCTTCTTCTTTTTTTTTAATTTTAAGTTCTGGGGTACATGTGCAGATCTTGCAGGACTGTTACATAGGTACACACATGCCACAGTGGTTTGCTGCCTCCATACCCCCGCCACCTACGTTAGGCATTTCTCCTAATGTTATCCCTCCCCAATCTCCCCGCTCCCTGCTATCCCTCCCCTTGCCCCCCACCCCCAAAAAGACCCCAGTGTGTGATGTTCCCCTCCCTGTGTCCATGTGTTCTCATTGTTCAACACTCACTTATGAGTGAGAACATGCAGTGTTTGGTGTTCTGTTCTTGTATCAGTTTGCTGAGAATGATGGTTTCCATCTTCATCCATGTCCCTGCAAACGACATGAACTCATTGTTTTTTATGGCTGCATAGTATTCCATGGTGTATATGTGCCACATTTTCTTTATCCAGTCTATCTTTGATGGGCATTTTGGTAGGTTCCAAGTTTTTGTTATTGTGAACAGTGCCTCAGTGAACATATGTCTGCCTGTGTATTTATAATAGATTGATTTATAATCCTTTGGGTATATACCCAGTAATGGGATTGCTGGGTCAAACGGTATTTCTATTTCTAGATCCTTGAGGAATCGTTACATTGTATTCCACAATGGTTGCACTAATTTACACTCCCACCAACAGTGCAAAAGTGTTCCTATTTCTCCACATCCTCTCCAGCATCTGTTGTCTCCAGAATTTTTAATGATCGCCATTCTAACTGGCATGAGATAGTATCTCAATGTGGTTTTGATTTGCATTTCTCTAATGACCAATTATGATGAGCATTTTTTCATATGTTGGCCACATAAATGTCTTCTTTTGAAAAGTGTCTGTTCATATCTTTTGCCCACTTTTTGATGGGTTTGTTTTTTCTTATATATTTGTTTTAGTTCTTTGTAGATTATGGATATTAGCCCTTTGTTAGATGGGTAGCTTGAAAAAATTTTTTCCCATTCTGTTGGTTGCCGGTTCACTCTAATGATTGTTTCTTTTTCTGTGCAGAAGCTCTTAAGTTTAATCATCTGTTTCTTTTTCTGTGCAGAAGCTCTTAAGTTTAATCATCTCATGCCTTCTTATGAGGACTCTTGTGATTACCTTTAGGGCCCATCCAGGATAATCTTCCTATCTCAAGATCCTTAATTACATGTGCAAAGATGTTTTTTCTATATAAGGTAACATCCATAGGTTCCAGGGATTAGGACAAGTCAGTGCTAAACATCCCTCAGGGACCCTATGAAACATCATCATGAGGTCATTATAATCTGTTTAATTTCCCCAATTTCATAAATAGCAGCAACCTGCTAATGAGCACATATATTTACCTATGTAACTATATAGTAAATTTACAAAGAAATGACTGATAATCTCATTACCTTGCATTTAAGGATTGCAATAGCCACATGGTCACGAATACTCTAGAATTTATACTATTCTATCAAGTAGATGTCCTATAATTCAGTTAACCAATTCCTGAGTATTGGGCATTTCAGCTGCTTATAATTATTTATTATTATAAATAAGGTTAGGAGCATCAAAATTCTGCTGCCTTAGCGACAAAGTTTTGAATGCTTAGCTGGCAGACTCTATAGCCAAGTACAGAGTCATCAGGGTTGGGTTGCTCTGCATAGTTCACTGTCTCCTTGGGCTGAGCCCTGGCAGGTACAGCAGTACACCAGGACCTATGACTGGTGTCTCTGCTCCAGCAAATGATGGCCCTTAACTGCCTGTCTTTTTCATTCACCCTGTCAGTGGACCCCTTAAATTGGGCCCTGGGTACTGGAATAAAACATACAACATCTTTCCATTCAAGGTTTACACACGAACAGCAACATCATGGGACCTCTAGTGTATCTCCATTACACTTCCCAGCTCTGAGATAACAAAAGTATTAAGTGAGAAAAAAATAGTTAATTTTTTTTCTATGAAAATGTTAACATAGGGGAAGAGCATATAAGGGATGACAAATGAGCCTGATTTTCCGTAGTATGCAATTCCATTCTTGGTAGGAAATCAGGTATTTTTTCACTCTTTCAGGCCACTAGATTATTTTCATTAGTGAACTGTAGAATCTGCTATAAGTCATAACTAGAATATACCAGGTTTTATCCTAGAAACGTAAAAAATGTAATTTTGTTTCTCTGGCATGTCTTAATGAGTAGAAACTGGGAATGAAACAGACTTTATGAAAAGCACTGTTTTTAATATCCTCCCCCCCAAAATTGAACACCTAAACACTGCATTCATCTGAATGTACTTAAGTAACAAAAATACAATGAGAGAGACAAAGAGTGATTTTCTGGAAAATACTGAAGGACTGGAATTAAGTTCAAAAGAGAATCTTCCATAATCCTGACAATGTGAATTTCACCTGAGCATAGAGGAACTCAGCAGGAAATTCAGTTGTTGCTTCATTTGGGGCCCAAATCAGGGCCTCAACTTTTCTTTCTTCTCCTTTCCACTACTTGTATTTTTATCACTTTACTCTTTATTATCCTTTTTTTTACAAAAGAGTGCAAATGAATGGAGAGTTGAAAAATTTCCCTACCAAGTTGTTCTGATAAGGACTTGTGATGAAAAATGGAAGAATTAGCTAAAAGAACTTTATATATGAAAAGAGAGAGAGCTGAAAAGTGTTTCATATCCAGCATCAATCAGTAAAGAGAGGTTAGTCCTTTGATCTTAACTTTTGATTTAATTGATGACAGTGGGTTTCTTGCTTTCCTCAGAAACAAAACAAAATAGAAAAAGAACATGAACACAGTCTAATTCTTTGTGGGCTCAATCTTTTCTCTGTGTATATATTTCTATCTCCACGCAGTCACATAAATTACATTTCCACATATCACCAGAATATAACATCAATGACAATATAATTGACACCCCAGAATTGCTAATATCTATAAACAGTAGAATTTCATTCTGTTGTTAGTAGACGTGTCTTGGCTGTTTTATTTCCTCTTAAAGTCTTTCAATCAAAGGAACTACAAGCACTCTGCTTACAGTCAGTGATGGTATCCTTGATGAAAACAGTAGTTTTATTTGGTTCTCCAAGCACTGCACCCATAGGCATCTGAAGATGTAATTCAAACTTCTCTGGGCCTTCCAAGATGGGCTGTCCCACATCATCAAGGATGGTCACTCGAAATGTCTGCACGCGCACTCCTGGAGCAAAGTCCAGATTTCGGATGATACCAACATAATCTGTTCCAGCTAGTGAAAAAGGAACAGGCACTAGTGAGACTGCAGGATTTGTCGTAAGTTTTCTTTCAGAGAAAAATGAGCGCTCTCATCAGCTCTGTGGCATTCTCCTTTGTACTCAAGACTCTCAGAATCATATTACGGTGGGTTTGATCCCCAGAAGGGGGAACTTCCATATTCTACCAAATGCCTTGTAGTACCTTGTGCCATGCCCACGTGCCATCCTCACCAGTGCTCTACACATCTAGACCAGGCACATCACCTTCCAACCACTTCCACCAAGATCCTGTCAATGATATTGAAGGATCTCTGAAGGCAGCTTCGATTTGAAATGAAAGGATTTGGCTTTTTTATTTTTAATCCTGAAGATAAATATAATACATTTTATTTTGATTAGGTTTCACTCTTTCACTTTTGTCAGACATCTATTTTAACCTCACAACATTATGCTCAATTTTATGAAGCCATGAAGCTCTGCTATTCTTTGGGTTGTTATTAATCATTTTGCAAGCTAGCCCACCTCACCATACAGCTTCTTTGTGACTTATTTGAAAAGTCTTCAAATGTAATGATAGTAATGTTTGATAATCAATGGAATTAAATAGAAACAACCCAGAGTGATATAAATATAAAAAGAAATCGAGGAACAGGAAATTTATATTGTCTCAAGGTACTTCTCCATAAAATATTTATTAATTTCAAAGGAAAAAAGTGAATATAGTGAGGAACCCTGGCAGATACTACCTTACCCAAGTGATTAGAGTTAATAACCACCAGTAATGGGATAAATGGAAACTATGTGCCATTTGACAGAATACACTGGGAGGATAGTATCATCTTTGTGATATTCCTGCTAAAGATGCATTACCTGAATCTAATTATGGAAAACCAACAGACAAACCCAAATTTGGAAGACATTCTACATAGTATAACTGGGTTGTAATCTTCAAAAGCATCAAGATGTTGAGAGGACCGATGAAGAAAACAAAAGCAGACATGACAGCTAAATATAATGTGCGATTTAGAACTGGATTCTTTTGCTGTAAAGAATAATTTGAGGACAACTGGTGAAATTTTAATGAGGTCTGAGTAGATTATGGAAGTGTATCAAGTTAATTTCTCAGTTTATGCTTGTTTTGTGGTTACATAAGAGAATGTCTTTGAAGGAATTACATTGTGAGTTTTCTGAGACAGAAAACTTTGAAGGAATTATATTGTCTTTGAAGGAATTACATTGTAAGTTTTCCAAACTTACTCTCAATGCTTAAGAAAAAAACAAAAACATATCACTCTACTTACTGCTGTTTGGTAAATTTGAGATTACTCCAAAAAAAATTTTTAAAGGCACCAAATAATGACATTAAGAAAACAAACAAGGCCAGGCCTGGTGATTCATGCCTGCAATCCCAGTACTTTGGGAGGCTGAGGTGGGCAGATCACTTGAGGCCAGGAGTTCAAGACCTGCCTGGCTAATATGGTGAAACCCATTTCTATTAAAAATACAAAAATTAGCAGGATGTGGTGCTATCTGTAGTTCCAGCTACTTGGGAGGCTAAGGCTCAAGAATTGATTGAACCTGGGAAGCAGAGGTTTCAGTAAGCCCAGATTGTGCCACTGCACTCCAGCCTGGGCAACAGAGCAAGAGCCTGTCTCAAAAAGAAAGAAAACAAAACACGATTATAGTGAAAATTACTAAGGCAGGAGAGTAATGGAGAAAGCTTTGTATCTCATGTACTTTGACTCAAATCTTGGTTTACTGCTTACCTGTACTAATTCTTTAACCTCTTTGAGTCTCAGTTTCTTTTCTTCAACTGCAAAATGGGGATAACGATAGCTACCTTATAAGGTTTATTGTGAAGATTAGAGATAGTAGAGCAGGGATACTAACACAATATCTGGCAAATAGCATGCATTAAAAACATAGAAGTTATAATAATTATTAATGTAACAAGTTATAATCATACCTTGTAAATATATACATAAGATTAATATAGTTAACTAACCTGAGAAGACGTCAATTTTTTTTTTTAAGATGGGGTTTCACCATGATGGCCAGGCTGGTCTTGAACTCCTGATCTCAGGTGATCCAGCCACCTTGGCCTCCCAAAGTGCTAGGATTACAGGCATGAGCCACCGCGTCTGGCCAAGATGTCAAATATTTACTAGGTTCAGTGGATTATCAAGTATAAATCGTTGATAGATGATTTGCTATCATTGATAGATAGATAGAGTTGCTTCTGCAGCTCTACTTGTTAAACCCATGAATCACCACCCCAAGCATGGATGTTACTTCTATTAGCTCATCCCTACCAGACAGCCAGCAGAGGCGTCATTACTTTTATGCAAAGACGTTTATCTAAAGGAACCTAAATTTCCCTTTCAAACCACAAGCAAAAAAGTTCGATGAACCAAATGGGTTTATTCATTCTGGGTTTCATGGATACATACAGAGTGAGACATGACCCTCGCATCCCAGGTCAGGAGGCGCTGCCCAGTAAGAGGTAGCAGGGGCAGGACTCATGGGGAAAACAGTCTGTTTTCTGAAAATTTAAAATTAAAATTTTCTGTCTGACCTTCTCTGAAAATTTAAAAAAGAATGAAAAAAAGGGGAGGGGAGTGCCAAGATGGTTAACTAGAAGCAACTAGTGTGTGCTGCTGTCATGGAGAGGAGAGAGAATGGTGAATAAGCACACAAACTCTTCAGCTGGATGATCTGGGTGGACTGGTTGGGATTCATCAGGAAGCAACATGACCCACAGAGAACAGAGAAAAGTGAGACAGGACAGCTGCCCACCTAAGACTGGGGCGAAGCCAGGGGAGGATCCCCACTGTGGGTAAACGGCGAGTGTGAGTCTCCTGGGACCCACAGTTCTTCCATGAACCCTTGCAACCCTGAGCTCAGGAGATCCCCTGTGACCATCCCCACCACTGGGGCCTCCAGACAGACATAAAGAGCTATGTGGAGACTGGGCAGAGCTAAAGCTCAGGCCTTGGACCCCTGGGAACCCTGGCACCAGCAGCTGCAGGTCCTGCTGCTTTGCGTGCCCCCAGGATAGGGGCTGAATCCACAGAGCTGAGGAGCAGCTGGACTGCACACCCCGCCTCCACGCACTCACTAAACAGACCCTGGCATGGCCCCTTGAGCTAGCAGGCTGGCAGCAGCCCTGCACTTCCCTGGGATGGAGCTTCTAGTGGTAGCAGGCAGGCCTGTCAGTTTTGCTGATCTGTGGCTCTGGCCCCTGCGGTCTTCAGGCTCTGAAGAGAGCAAAAAGATTGAGAACTCATGTGACTCCCAGCACGGCACATCTGCCTTATGGAAAAATAGCCAGACTGTTTTCCCCATAAGTCGTGCTTCTGCTACCTCTTACTGGGCAGGGCCTGCTGAGCTGGGACGCCAGCCACCCCAGCCCCACCGAGGCTCTCAGCTGGTAGCCGCTCTGCACTTCCTTGGGATAGACCTCCAGGAGTAGCAGTGCCACCATTTTTGCTGCTCCACAAACCCTGCTCCTGCTGTGCTCAGGCTTGCGAGGCAGCAAAGAGATTCAGGACTAACTCAGGCCTCCAGCCTTACAGTGCAGCAGCCTTACAGAAAAGTGCCCAGACTGTTCTTCATTCCAATCCCTGCTTCTGTTACTCCTCACTGGGCAGGGTCCCTGAACCTGGGAACCCAGCACAGCCACCTTGTCCCCACCCGAACCCTTCAGTCATCGGCGGCTCTGCCTTTCTCTGGGGAAGAAATCCCAGAGGCAATGCAAAACCTCTCTGCCATTGCGGCTGCGTGGCACAGCCCTTACTGCCCTCTGGCTGGGGAAGGAACAAAGAACTGATCAAGTCACTGGCACCTCCAGCATGCCACAGACACCATACAAAAGGGAGCTCAGTTTCTCTTCCCTGTGAGCCCTCACCTTCTACTGTTCGCCAGGGAGGGCCCTCAGCTCAGGACTGCAGAGCGGCTGCCCCGCCTCTGGCTGAGCATTCCCACGACAGTGGTCTACCAGTGCTGTCCTCAGACTGGTGCAGGAACAAAGGGTCTGAGGGCTTTTCTCCCACCTCTAGCATGCTGGTTGCCATATGGAGAGGCGTTAAGTATCTCTTCCTTTTGAGCCCCTAACTCCCTGCTTTTCACCAAACAGGGCTCCTGGCTCAAGCCCACACACAGCTGCACCACCTCCCGGCTGAACATTTCCATTGGCAGTGGCTCTGCATTTCTCCGGGGTGAAGCTCCCTGAGGCAACTGAAAGTTCCTCTGTCACGGCCACTGCAGTGGTACCGTCCTTGCTGCCCCCAGACGAGCAAAGGAACAAAGATTCTGAGTGCTTTACTCACACCTCCAGCTCTCAGCTGCCCTAAGGAGAAGAGACCATTCTGTCCTTCCTGTGAGCCTCCAGGACCCCCTGTTCATCATGAGGCAGACACTCCTCAGCCCCTCAAGCTTGGGCTCACAATACAGCCACTCTGATTGGTAGTGGCTCTATGCTTCTCTGGGGTAGAGCTCCAAGAGACAAGTGAAAGGCCCTCTGCCATTATCACGGCTAAGGTCCCTGTCTCTGTTTCCCCCCAGCTGGAGAGGGAATGTAAAGCCTGAGCTTGCCCCAGGGGTGTAGTGTGTAGCTTAGGCGTGCAAAACTGAGATCTGCAGCCAGCACTCAAGTGGCAGAGCAGCCCACACTGTTAGAGAGTGCTGAGAGGAAACATGGCTGCAAACAACAGAGGAGCCACGTGGCTGAGTAAGGGCCAGCCTACCAGCCATTACACTTACATACTATCTGCTAGATCACAGCCCAGACTTCAACACCAAAAATACTTTGCATATACCACCCAGTGAAACCAAGGACAAGAATTCAGCTACAAATGAAGACCCTGAACAAAGCCTTGGCCCCCTGCTGAAAACATCCAGAAACAAAATCAATTGACTATGCTAAGATTAAGCCACAGTTAAAGGAACATCAGCCCACACAAATGACAAAGAACCAGCTTAAGAACTCTGGCAACTCAAAAAGCCACAGTGTCTTCCTTCCTCCAAATAACTGCTTCCCCAGCAATGGTTCTTTACCAGGCTGAAATGACTGAAATGACAGACATAGAATTCAGAATATGGATAGGAATAAAGATCATTGAGATTGAGGTGAAAGTCAAAATCAACCAAGGAATCTAGGCATAACAATAAAATGATATAAGAACTGAAAGACTGAAGAAAGAACAAAACAGATCTGATAGAGGTGAGAAACACACTACAATAATTTCATAATAAAATCAAAAATATTTACTATTTTTTAATTAATTAATTTAATTTTTTGAGACAGAGTCAAACTCTGTCACCCAGGCTGGAATGCATAGCTCATTCACAGCCTCAACCTCCTGGGCTCAGATGATCTTCCCTCCTCAGCCTTCCAAGTAGCTTGGACAACAGGTACATGCTGCCATGCCTGGCTAATTCTTTTTGTATTTTTTGAAGAGACGGGATTTTTGCCATGTTGTTCAGGTTGGTCTTGAACTCCTGAGCTCAAGTAATCTACCTGCCTATGCCTCCAAAAGTGCTAGGATTAAAGATGAGAGCCACTGTGCATGGCCAATGGCAAGTATTAACAGCAGAATTGACCAAGCTGAGGAAAGAATCTCAGAGCAAAAAGGTTCTCTGAATGAACACTAAAAACACCTTTGCTTAAAAACCAAATTAAAGTCAAAAATGAAGAAAAAAAATAAAAAAGAATGCACAAAACCTCTTCCTAGAAATATGGGATTATGTAAGGAGACCAAATCTATCAATCACTGGCATCCCTGGAAATAGAGAAGGAGAAAGCAAACAACTTTGAAAACATACTTCAGGATACCATCCATGAAAACTTCCCCCAGCCTTGCTAGAGAAGCCAACAGTCCAACTGAGGAAATACAGAGAACTTCTGCAAGACTCTATACAAGCTCATACCCAAGACATACAATTATCAGATTTTCCAAGATCAAAATGAAAAAAAAAATTTAAAGGCAACTGGAGAGAAAGGGCTGGTCACCTACAAAGGGAACTCCATCAGGATAACCTCTTACCTCTCAGCTGAAACCCTACAAGCCAGAAGAGATTGGGTGCCTATATCCAACATTCTTTAAAAAAATAAAAAACTTGAACCAAGAATTACTTATTCAGCCAAACTAAGCTTCCTAAGTGAAGTAAAAATGAGATCCTTTTCAGATAGGC